>APFE030662609.1:0-48534 GCA_000404065.3 Pinus taeda
CTAACCTTAATGATGGAATCTTATTATGGTCTAACTCCCTTTTCCTATAAGGATGGGTGTAGGACCAGTCATTTTCCTCCTTGGAAACCTACTTTATACCTAGAGTTTCCCTGCCGAAGCAGGCTAGGGTGCATGCCCCCTGGGTTTCAGCCATATCCTCCCGAACCACTCGCACTCATCAGGTGGATGGACTGGAGATGGATGAGACATTCCTTGCATGAAAATTCCATTTAGAGATGGCATTTGAATATTTACTATATGTGAACCGCGGAATGACAGCTGATCTACGAGCTTGACCACTCTGCCTTCATGCAGAAAACACATTACTCTAAAGAGTGAGGAGACGACAGCTCCCATGTAATAAATATAGTCACGCCCAAGGAGTAGATTATAATCTAGGGGTCCTTGGACTACCATAACGTTCATGTGAACGATTTTCCTTCTCAAAGTAATGGGCACATTGGGAAGGATCCCTAACGGTCGACTGGTTCCTTTGTCAAAGCCTATCAGATTTCTCATTTCAGGCAAAAGTGATGAAGAACCAAGAGATTTCCAAGAAGTTGAGGAAAGGATACTCGCAGAAGCCCCTTCATCTGTGATGGTACCAGCCATGACCATTCTGTAAGCTTGTACAATGATTCAGAATGGTACACTAGCTGGTAAACGGGGTCTGCCTAGTAGATTCCAATCGAAGGAAACGACTAGGTTGCTTGGAGGTGGGACCGAATAGATGGCCGGATACGACTCTGATGAAATTCCTTCCTGTGGCAAAGGAACGGGTAGACTTACCCAAGTTCATCGGAGTTTTTGTTTATGAAAAGAATTTGAACGGTTTCGTTCTCTTTCTCTTCAGTGACGGTATCACTCAAAGATGATCCCTCTGAAGGCAAGACCGGGTAAACTGCCGCCTCGACCTTTTGACTTTTGTCAGGTATGGATTCAGAGGGTTCCTTTTCAATGATAGACGCTTCGACCGACCACAACGGCGTGTTAGTCAGATTTTCAACCAGTGGTGGACTTGGCAAGAGTTTCTTATATCCAGGAGGGAGCCGTAGTGGTGAAGTAGGACGGTCATCCAAAACTCTTTTGGCTTCGTCTAGGAAGGGACAATGGTGGATGGCATGATCGCCTTCACATAGTTTACATGGAAATTTGCGATTCATTTTTTGCTTAGATACTTCGCTTTCACTGGTTAACGATGTACTTTCAACATGATCATTAGATTTTGACGACACCGGATTGTGCAAACGAGGAGACCAGTCCCTTAAGATTCGAGGGATGCAAGGACAATCTCGATGATAGTGATCTCCTTTGCAAATGACACATGGAGGTTTAGGTTTAGACAATGCAGTGTGAGGATTTTCGCTAGACGACACATGGTTGAACCCTTTTGCTTTTGGCTCCTTCTTCTTCTTTTCCCTTTTCTCTTTTTGCTTCTTCTTCTTCTCAGTTATTTGATCTTTAGCTTTAACAGCTTCATCAAGCGAAGAGGAAGGAGGAGAGGGATAAACGGACGAAGTGGAAGGTTGGGCGGTAACTCTAGTATCACCTAGTCGTTGACTTGACTGTTCAGGAATTATGGTATTCTGAATGACAGAGGTAGAGAAGATCCATACGGGCAAACAAATCGTCAACCCTGGAAGTGACAATGTGGCCATATGGGGTGCACCAACATCTCCCCAAGAGGAGAAAGGAATAGGATTTCCTCCAAGGGGAAATCCTTGGTTGGTAGACTCCATTTTTCTCAACCTAAAGACCAACGAGGGAAATTGTGATGTTATTCCGATTAAAATAAATTTTAGATGCTTTGGCACAACTTGTTTTTTCAATCTTTAAGAGTCGAGAAAAAACAAAAGATGACTCTAGTCGCCTTTGTTTTTTAATGAGCTTGAAGTGACAAGTGCTCAGATGGACCTTTTCCTTTAAGAATTCTGAAAAGGAATGAAAGAGACTTCTATGGAAATCTAGGCAAAGGGATTACCAAACCAATCGCAAAACTGCAAAATACTTTTTACGGTACGACAGTCAATCTTCCCGAATGCTGTGTTCAGTGCATTGCGATCGATAGGGCGGTAGACACAGCTTCATAAGGATAAAGGATATAGCCTATTATGGTATCCCAATATATACTTGACGGTACGTGGGAGCACAAGTCCGTACTGGTACTTCTCAAAACAAAGTGGAGGAATCACCCAACCAACAATGAAAACAACAGTTACCAGGTTTTACGACACCGGAATATGTCTCTAGGCTAGACTTATAGATGTTGTGTGTTAGGTTCCAAAGCATTTGTAGATTCATTCAATTTATTTTATAGTTGATCTTGTTTAAAAATTTTCCTTTCCGGTTCACCGTGTGATGTGTATACAATTCCTAAAATGCAGTCTAAGATGATAAACAAATGTTTAATATTCTTTTGGCAATGAAAATCCCAGCTACTAAGGAAAGAGAATTGAGGGTCTTTCAACAAAGAGCACAGAGCACACACTAAATGCACTGTCCTAAATCAAACCAAGTAGTCTCAATGCAAATGCACATGCATGTATTTGTTTTCAACCTTCTTAATGTATGAATGACAAGAAGAATTCTAAATGCAAATTTGAATTATTTTCCAAAGCAACAATACTAACAAATTTCTTTTTCAAAATGAAGTGAAGATAAGGACGACACTTTGCGATTTCGAAATGAAAATTGTTTTTGACACTTGAAAAACTACTAATTCAAATCACATACAAGAGTAACAGTACAATCGACTATCAAGAACAATGGGATTCTCTTCTATGAATAAAAATGACACTTGCGACACTTTTAGATGAAGGAACAACAGTTTGATTACGTTACTTCTTTGTCAAAGAGAACTGAAAATGGCACAAAATACATAAAAACACTTACAGTTCTTTGCACAATGGAGGCAAAATGATGGAAGAGAAGAGGGTTTCCATAGAGATATATTGACCACAGACAGTAAAACCCCTGAATAGAACTTAAAAGAGTGAAGAAAAACCAAGGTAAAATTAACCTTCCCTGACCATCGCACCTGTCACATAGGGAATCGAGTATGTAGCGCACCTACTGCACATGTGAAGTGCGATGCATATAGACTGCCTTGAAGGGAGGGTGCGATGGTACCAGTGCAAGACTTTTATCCAGTCTTTGATCAAAATTTACAGTTCAGTTCAGGGATTTAGGCCGGGTAAGTGATGTTCAGTAAATATAAATCACAGGGGTTGATCTAAGGAGGTTACTAGAGCAACCACTTAGGGCAATTAGAGTGTTTGCAGATCGACTGTTCAATTTATAAACAAAACATGGAGATAGACTGAAGTAGCATTGATCTACTTTGCACTTGCATAGAAAATGCAGTTCGAAGGCTAGCTGGCTTGACTTCAGGCTCCGTCTGTAAGTTTATAAAACAAAAAAAAATAGACTAACAAACAATCTATTCGCTCCCCAGCAGAGTCGCCATTTTGTTACCAGGAATAGTGTCCACTTAGATCTGTTATTCCAACTAAGACTGGTAGCTATCTTAGCAACAATGAGTTAAAACTACTTTCATTTTCCTTTATGAAAAATAGACAAGAGGGGAACAGAGGACACAAACCTTTGTCTTGCGCTTGGTTTTTTGCTCGGTTCCTCTCTTTCTCGATAGATATTTGCTGCTCCTTCTTTGTCTACACAGCTTCAGAGAGCACCTATGGAATCAAAGAAGCATCATACTATTGAAGAACATAGATCTATATTCATAAACAACACAGGACCAGATATGTATTAACCACACAAATGCATATATAATCAAACATACACGAATGTGGAGGAAAACTTGAATATCTTTATTAATATCAAGAATAGCAAGAGGATTACAACCAATTGTTCTGACCCAGCATCATCCTCCAGCAAGAAAGCCCTTCTTCACCTCAAGTAAAGCTTAGATCACCCAACACTATGATGTTACACCAGAAAGCCAACAACACTTCTCTACAAGATACAAGACTCTAGCCTCTAGATCTCTATGATGAGGGATCCATATATAGATGGTTGTAGGGGGGTGTCCTCTCTCTGATAGTTCTTGATTCCACTTGGATATTAATGATCTCTTACTCATCCCTGGTCAAAATTAGAGAGGCAAGTGTCAGAGGGGAAGTTTCTGGAAGATTCTATGATCTTCCACCTCGCAAACTGTCTCTTCCATTTGTCCATTCTCGCCTATCGCACCCTATAGAGGGGCCATCTAGTATGCATCGCGCCCTTTACACTGGGAAGGTGATATGCATCACACCCTCTGCATTGGGCATTCAGTATGGTCCAATTTTGACCATTTCTGAGCAGTTTTCTATGGAGAACTTCTAGGAGATGATGTAATCAGCTGACCTTGTTCCTTTAGGTAGTGAAGCAAGACTTTTAGGGACTTAGGAGCCCTCAATTTATGGACATTTATGATTGGGGTTGTAGTGCCAAAAAATGTCTATAACAATGTGTGCTTGAAGAAGAAGCCAAGTATACATCCCCACCTTCATATGAGGTGGTTTTGACCTTTACAGAAGGAGAATCATCAGATCCATTTCCTTTCTTAGGAGATTTAGATTTAGAGTCCCTTTTGAAGTGACCTTCCTTTCTGCATATCCAACATACCTTTATAGGTTTTCCTGGAGATTTAGATATCCCTATAGATTTAGATCTCTCACTCGAGGGCTTATTTTTGTTTCTATTCTGGGACCATCCTCATACAGACAAGATATCACCATTTTGGCCCTCCATATTTTTCCATCTCATCTCCTCTGACAACAGGGATGAGACTATTTCACCAAACTGTAAGGTAGTTGCATTGCTACCTATTGCAACAACTAGACTATCCCACAAATCTGGTAGAGAACACAAAAAAATGACGCACTTATATTCATATAAACTTTTAATATCAACATATAATAACTCGCTTACCACAATATTAAAGGAGTTCAAATGATTTGTCATTGATTCTCCATCTTTCATCCTCAGGTTATAAAACATTTTTTCATAGGAATAATTTATTAACCAGAGACTTAGATTGGTACAAAGTGCCTAACTTGTTCCACAAATCCTTAGCTGAAGCTTCCCCTGATACATTCAGTAATACTGAATCTGAGACATACAATCGTATTGTTCTCTTTGCTTTCTAATCCAAATTCACCTAGTCTTTAGTTGACATTGATGTTGGTTTAGTGCTAATATCTACCGCAATTCACTGATCTTTATCCACCAGTAGATCCTCTATCTTGAGTTTCCACAACTCAAAAATGTGACCATTAATTATATCGATCTTTATCTTTCCACTTCTCGCCATCTTCGTTCACCACAAGAATCAATCTCGCTAAGCTCCCACCGAACATGGTCTACTACAGGCCTGAGAAAAACCCCTCAACAACTAAGGTGTCCCTTTGAAGCTGAAAGAACTCTGATACCAAATGTAGGTTTTAACCACGTACAAAAATTACCTACACACAAATTCTTTAAATATAAAATAAACAATGGTGAGAGCACAAAATATAAAACATATATACACAAAGATTTTCCCCTGGATCCTGAAACTAGGACTACCGGATTGATTTTTCATTATATTCCTTTTAAAGTTACAATACATATACATAAATGTTGAAGCATCCATAAACTCCAATCCATTAACCCTGGGTTAGAACATAACCATAGTTCCCTTGGTTGAATCTACAAAATACCATGGACATAAAAGCATGATGCACAAAACCATGTGCGAAATCCATGCACAAAACCATAGGTAGGTTCGCCCACCTAATACAGTGTCTAATTTTTTTTTCCTGGGGCACTGGCTTAGACCCCGTACAGGGGGGTTATCGCCCCCCTACTACAACCGGTGCAATGTACAAGGGGTGATTCCACCCCCCACGCATGGGGTAGTCATGGAAATAATATTACACCCACCCACCAAAAGATTCATCATTGTAGATTTATAAAAGAGTCATCATTGAAAGAGTCATTATTGTAAAAGAGTCAATCTTCCTAGAGTCGAAGGGGCATTGTTGGGAGGTATAGGAGTCACTGTTGGGATGATGTCATGGTTGGGTTGTAGGTCATAGTGTGATTGGTTGTTCAGTCAAGTACAAGAAAATCATTGTAAATCATATTGTATCATGGATCATTGTCCTTGGTATGACAGTCTACATTTTTGTGTCACTTTTGATCATTATAGGGTGGTAGGGAGGTTCTACACAGGTGCATGAAGTCACCTATAGGATGGAGCCTCGGAACACTTCAGGGTGGTAGGGTGGTCTAGGATGTTGGGGCATCCATTCAATTGACTATTGAAGAAACCAACGTGATGGGGCATCCTTCCAGTGGGAGCTGGAGAAGAATGATTTTCTATAAGTTTAGGAAGTTGTAACTTTCATTTTAGTTGGGTTTGAAGATTAAATAATTTATTAGAAAAGTGTTAGGTGGTTTTTGACCGAGAGGGGGATTTACACCTAAATTCTTATACCTATTGTGCTCTTTTGTTTACTGCTGTTACTGGATAAACATTATTAATAATTGGATATTAACTAATTCTCTAAAAAAAAATAAAAGTGGTAATTACTAAGGAATACTGATTCAACCCCCCTCTCAGTATTTCCAACAACTGGTATCAGAGCTTGGTTCCTTTAATAAAAATCTAACAACTGGAAGGAGATAATGGAATACAACAATAATAGATTTAGTTTGTTGAATGGAAATAAATATGATCTTTCGAGTGGAAGAATGCATGTCCATTTGTTGGCACAAGGATACGAAGTATGGGAAATCGTTGACAAGGGCTTCACACCGACCTCAGATGAACCAGGTAAGAAAAATATGGTATATGATGCAAAGGATAACGATCTTATTATTAGTGGTCTTATTGAACATGTCGATCTTAAGGTATTGAGTTGAAAAACTGTTGAAGAGGTATGGGGCAAGCTTGAAAATACATATGTAGATGACTCAAAGGTTAAAGAAGAAAAGCTTCAAATTTACAAGGCAATATTTGAGAAACTCAAAATGAAGGAAGATGAAAATATTGTTGCATACTTTCAGCTTTTTGATGGAACAAAAAACACATTGGAATTTTTGGGAGAACTTGTTGACACAAAAATTGTTTTTCGAAAGATCCTTCGAACCTTGCCAACAAGATTCAACCCAAAGGTATCTGTCTTGGAATATAGGTCAAATTTGATCAATCTCAACATAGATGAATTACAGGGAATTATCACGGCATATGAAATTAGTATTGAAGAAGAGGATGGTACATATCACTTAGAAACAACATTTACCACATCCAATATGACTAGTAAGGACTAGCAGACTACGAAAGCGAAAAATTGTAGTTGTAAAGATGAAGAAAATGAAGAAGACGAAGAATAATTTTTAGATAAAGAATTTTCCTACTTCACATGAAATATGAGAAGAGGTACGGAAAATTCAAAGGTAAAATTCCATTGATATGTTTTGATTGTGGTGAGGTTGAGCATTTTGCAACCAAGTGTCCTTGCAAAAATGAGTCTGTTATAAAAGGAAAGAAAGGTCCTAGGAAGTTCAACAAGCAAGGCAAGAAGAAATGGTTCAATAAAATTTTATTCTCCAAAGAGGATAGCTCCTCATCCAATGAAGACAGTGATAAAGAAGAAGAAATCAATGGAAGAGTATTGTTTATGGCCAAGCACAATAAGCAAGAGGCATCTGACAAAGAAGGTGATAGAGAAAAATAGATGAGTGAGGTTGAATTTAAAAATGAAGTGATCAGGGTTATCAAAGAGCTCAAGGTTGAGAAGAAGCATGTCAAAACTCTTTAAGAAACATTAAAGATATAAAGGGAACGGTCCTAAATATTAAAATCAAGGTTGAAGAATACAAACTAATTGAAGAATAGATCAGGAAAGAATTAAAGGAAAGAGAAGCATTGGAAGATGAAATAGTCTCTCTACAAAAGGAAGTAAGAAATAGAAAAACTCTTCGAAAATATGCCAACATCTCAAAGGAATTGGAAGAACTCATCAACAATCAATGATCATGTAGTGACAAGACTGGTCTTGGTTACAAAGAAAAAACCAAAAAGGAGTGAATTCCTTCCATGACAACAAAAGATGATGGATATGAAAAAATCTACAAATCATGCAGACCTCCCAACTAAATCAAGACATCAAGACTCGCTGGAAGAACCTTGGAGGACAATTCCTCGAAGAAGATTTCCTCCCAAGTATCAACCTATGTTTTATGGTCATTATTATTCATGCGGAAGGTTTGGACATAGATCTCTAGAATGTCACACACATGTTTGGAATGAATATAGTTCCCAGAGATCTTTTGGAAATAGATATACCAAAAATCTGAAGAATATTAACAAATTTGATTATTTGAGAGATGATGTCGAATGTTACAAACATAACAATTTTGGACACTTAACTAAATACCGCAGACTTGGAAGTTATTCAAAAGAATTATCACAAAATCAAAATGAACAAGTGTGGAAAAAGAAGACTGAAAAGTGTGCTCTCGCTGTCAAGGCTCAAAGCAATAGAAATGTTTGGTATGTTGAGAGTGGTTTCTCAACACATATGATTGGAGATAGAAATAAGTTCATATCCTTGAAGTAAAATAAGGACGAAATAATGTCTTTTAGAAATCACGGGTCTTCAAACATCATAGGAGCAGGTATGGTCACACTTGGAAGAAAGGATACATTAGCGTAGGATGTGTTGTTGGTTGAAAATATGAATCACAATCTGCTTAGTGTTGGACATATGTGCAATCAAGGAAACACTATGCTATTCAACTCTATGAAATGTGAAATCAGGAAAGCCAAATTTGGTAAAATTGTGGATACAACAAATAGAGCTCCAAATTACATATATATTTTGGATGAGGCACCTAAAGGGTGTTTTTTGGAAAAATAATATGAAATTTTATTATGGCACAAAAAAATGGAACATAACAATTTCAACAATTTGGTCAAGATTAGGAAAAAGGAAGAAATAAGAGAAATGCCTAAAATTTCAAAACCTACCAATACGATATGTGAATCTTGTCAGCATGAAAAATAGACAAAAGTTGAGTTCAATACAAAAGAACACTTTACATCATGTCAATTAGAATTAATGCATACTGATCTTTGTGGTCCTATGAGAAAAAAAGGTTTAGATGGAGAATTATACTTCATGCTAATGATAGATGATTACACTAGAATGACAACTGTCAACTTCTTAAAGAAAGCGTCTGAGGCATTTGAGTGTTTTAAAATCTCTAAGGAATTGGTAAAAAATGAAACCAATTTGAAGATCAAATGTCTGAGATTAGATAATGGCGGAGAATTCACTTCCAAGGTATTTAGAAGTGCTGTGATGAAAATGGAATAAAAAGGAAATTCAAAACAACCAGTACAACACAACAAAATGAAGTTGCTGAAAGAAAAAATAGAAACGTAAAAGAAATGGCCAGAAAAATGTTAAATGACTCAAAATTAGATGATAAATTATGGGTTCAAGAAATCAATACAATTGTATTCATTATAAACAGAGGTTTTATCAGGATAAATTGTAACATGACTCCATACAAACTATGGAAAGGAAGACCAACTAATTACTTCAAAATATTTGGAGGAAAATGCTACATCAAAAGATAAGATAAAAAATTGGACAAGTTTGATTCCTGTGTTGATGCAGGTATTTTCGACACAAAAGGAAGGCTTATAGATGCTACAATCTGAGGCGAAAACAAATAGTCGAAAGCATAAATGTTACTTTTGATGAAGATTGTGTTCCAAAGGATAATGATGAGATTTTCCCTTTAAGAAAATGTAAGGTATCTGAAGTAGAATCTGTGAAGGATGGAGAAGAAGCTCTAGAACAATACCAATCAAATAAGGAAACAATAGTCAACCAAGAGGAAATAAGATATGATCAGTACAATGTACAAGAAAATTCTCCAAATGTTTTAAAATAATGGTGTCAAAAGAATCATCCATCAAATCAAATCATCGGAAACATAAATGAAGGAATTGGAACAAGAATAAGATGACAAATTCATTCATCACATCAAACCCTCCTTACACTTTTAGCAGCTTTTGAGCCTAGAAATTTTGAGGAAGCTATTCAAGATGAACACTAGGTAGCAACTATGAATGAAGAACTGGATAAAATTGAGAAGAATGACACTTGGGAATTGCTTCCATGACCATAGCATAAAAATGCTATTGGAACTAAATGGGTCTTTGGAAACAAATTGAATGAGGATGGAAAACTTACCAGGAATAAGGAAATATTAGTATGGAAAGGATATGCACAAGTAGAAGGAATTGATTTTGAAGAAACATTTTCTCCCACTTCCAGAATGGAAACTATCAGGATGTTTCGCACTTATACATGCTCCAGAAAAATCAAGGTGTAGCAAATGGATGTTAAGTTAGCCTTTCTAAATGGTGAATTGGAAGAAGAAGTTTACATTGAACAACCTAAAGGTTTTTTTCTCTCTGACAAAGAAGACTATGTCTGCAGATTAAAGAAGGAACTATATGGTATCAAGAAACATCATAGGGCTTAGTATTCTCACCTTGATGGAAATATAAATAAAAAAAGATTCAAGAATGGAAGCACCAACAACAATATCTATGTGAAAATGGATCAAGATAACCTAACAATTATCGAGGTATATGTGTAAGATATAATCTTTGGAAGCAATGATGATAGATCAAGTAAAATTTTTTCCATAAAGATGAAAAGTGAGTTTGAAATGTCTGTACTTGGTGAGTTGACATACTATTTAGGGCTTCAAATATCTCAGTGGGATGAAGGAATATTTATATATCAAACCAAGTACATCAAGGAAATGCTCAAGAAAATCAAGATGCAAGATTGCAAGACTGTCCTTACCCTGAAGGTAACAGCTTGCAAGTTAAGTTTATAATATTTGTCAAAGGACGTGGACCAAAGGTTCTATAGATCTATGATTGGGAGTCTTATATATGTGACAATTTCTCGGCCAGATGTAATGTAGGTAGTTGGACAAGTAGCACGATTCCAATCAACACCAAAAGAATCTCATATTATCGCTGTCAAAATAATTATTTGATATCTTAAGGGCATAGAAGAATATGGTTTATGTATCCCAAAGGAAATGATCTAGTTATCCAAGATTATATAGATGTAGATTGGGCAAGAGGTGTTGCTGATCAAAAGAGTACTAGTGGAGCAACATTCTATCTAGGTGGTTGCCTTGTTTCATGGTTAAGTAAAAAGCAGTCTTCAATCTCATTATCCATAGTAGAAGCAGAATATATCGCAACATCAACTTGTTGTACTCAAGTTCTCTAGATGAAGAAAACTTTGCAAGATCTTCAAGTCATGTTTGATGAGCCCATTCCCATCTTATTCAATAACACCACTGCCATTAGTATCTCCAAGAATCCCGTGATACATTCCAAAACACAACACATTCCGATCAAATATCATTTGTTAGAGAGTAGGTCGTCAAAAAGAATATCAAGCTTGAATATGTTGGCACAAAGGAACAATTTTGTGACATATTTACAAAACCATTACCTCGTGAATCATTTGAGTATCTTCTCCAAAATCTTGGGATTCTCCGAAGTTCTCACTAGACTCTTTCTCTTATCTAACCAAGTAGAAAGAGGGAGTGGAGGTGTGTACAGGTCTACTGGATGACAATCTGTTAGGGGGAGATACCCTTTGCCATTAATGAAAAAGGGGGAGAGAAGGTAGTAGGAATAGGTGTCTTCATTGCAGGGGGAGTACTTGTGTTGTCATCAATGCCAAAGGTGGAGATTGTTGATCAGTGGTTGTCATTGATGTCAACCCAAGTAGCACCAAGGGCTACCCTAATATTTCATGGACATTTTGAACTAAAAACGCATTCCATATTTGAGTCAAGGATCTTCTATATCGATTCTAATCATTGAGATGTTTCCATTGATATATGGCACACCATTTATTTCTTCACGGTTTGAGAGATATTCATATTTGAAGTTAGTAATCCCAGTTAGTTGGTTAAAACCCCATGGGGTTGTGGCATGACACTCATAATTGGTTGTGGTCATTGAATAATCAATAATCAATAATATTTTATGCTCATAAAATCCATCAAATGTTTACTTGTTGAGGACCCTCTCAACTCAAGACATTTCTATAAACAATGACCATCATATCCTCCTCTAGCAAGCACTTTTCAATGAACTATCTTGCGCGAAGGCCTCTGTAATTTTTCGGCCCTCATGAACTTCTAACGAAGGATCTATTGCAGGGAATTTAAGGTTTATTTTAGGTTTGGTTAGGGCATAAGATTATGATCAAGTTTAAAGGTCTATTTTGAAGCAAGTTTAGAGCCTTGGATTCTAGGATTTCGCCGCTTCAAACAGGTCATCGTGGATTTTTCTATAACGTGTTTTTTACAAAGCATAAAATGTTGAAATTAAAACCCATTTGAGATGCAATATTTATGAACTCAATGACCGAATTTCAATTCTTTGGTCGCTATATTTTCATAGATAGGATTTGATAAAATTAGGGTTTTTGTAGGCTCCCCAATTCCATGTCAAACAGGTGACCGCGGGAAAATTGTCATAGCTTTATCTCTGAGCATTTGATTCAAATTTTGTAAATAGTGAAAAAAATACGATGGATTTTAGTTTGTTGGGTATCATTTTGAGGGCTGAAGGTCGAAACAATTATACGTGGCACTTCATACAAGTTCGCTCTACTAAACTAGTCTATAATTAGGACATCATGGGAAATTAGGCATAACTATTTCTTGAAGAATCCAATCTTGATAAGACGCATGGGATTAAAAATAGGACTCAGAGGGCTACCACATGAAGATATTTCAGACCTTGGAGATCCAAAATTACATAGACACAACAGATTCGATATCTAGCTCCTAAAGGCAGGAAAAAGTATGCATTCAAGGATCATTGTAGTAAGGACCACACGTCAATAGTTAAGGGTAAGTATTATACATAAAGATATATATGATTAGAGTTTGCATTTGAAATTTGAGTATCATCTCTGACATATGTTTTTGTAGGACAATGTAAGTATATTTTTTTGTATTTTTTTGGGTCTTTCTTGTTAATGCATGTGAAGGAAGGATGAAAATTTAGAACAAATCAAACACATACTAGAAGGAAATGCAATGCCAAATTACCATTACCTGAAGTAAGCACAATAGTACCTCAGCAACTGTAAGTGATCTAAGAATTAATGTCGAGTCATGTGTCAGGTTTTGTCAAAAAGCCAGTGTTGTAAAAGAGTCATCATGGTAAATCTGTAAAAGAGGCATCATTGTAAATTTGTAAAAGGGTCATCATTGTAAATTGTAAATTTGTAAAAGTGTCATCATTTTAAATTTGTAAAAGAGTCATAATTGAAAGAGTCATTATTGTAAAAGTGTCAATCTACCTAGAGTCGAAGAGGCATTGTTGGGAGGTATAGGAGTCACTATTGGGATGATGTTTCGTTGGGTTGCAGGTTATTATGTGGTTGGGTGTTTAGTCAAGTACAAGAAAATCATTGTAAATAAAATTGTATCATGGATCATTCTCCCTGGTACAAGAGTCCACACTCTTGTCTCACTTATGATCTTTATAGGGTGGTAGGGAGGTGATAGGCACATGCATGAAGTTTCCTACATGTTGGAGCCTGTGAACACTTCAGGGTGGTAGGTTGGTCTAGGATGTTGGGGCATCCTTTAGTTGACTACTGAAGAAACGAGGGAATTGGGGTGTCTTTCCATTATGAGTTGGAGAAGAATGATTTTCTAGAATTCTAGGAAGTTGTAATTTTCATTTTAGTTGGGGCTAAAGATGAAATAATTTATTAGAAAAGCGTTCGGTGGTTTTTCCCCTAGAGGGGGTTTTCTTCCTAAAATTATTGTTCTTATTGTGTTATTTTGCTTACTGTTTTTACTGGATAAACATTAATTGATATAAACTAATGCTCTAAAAAGATTTAAAACTGCTAATTGCTAAGGAATATTGATTCACCCCCCCTGTATTTCCAACAATTGGTATCAGAGCTTGGTTCCTTCAATATCAGTCTAACAACTGGAAGGAGATCATCGAATACACCAAGAATAGAGTTCCTTTGTTCAATGTAAATAACTATGCACTTTGGAGTGGAAGAATGTAGGTTCATTTGCTATCACAAGGATATAAAGTATGGGAAATCGTTGACAAGGGCTTCACACTCACCTTAGATGAACATGGTAAGAAAATATGTTATATGATGCAAAGGCTAAAGATATTATTATCAATGGGCTTATCAAATTTGTCTATCTTAAGGTATTGAGTTGAAAAACTGCTAAAGAGGTATGGGGCAAGCTTGAAAATATATATGCAAGTGACTCAAAGTTGAAAGAAGCACAACTTAAAATTTACAAGGAAAAATTTGAGAAAATCAAAATGAAGGAAGATGAAAATATTGTTGCATACTGTCATCTTGCAGATGAAATAGAAAACACATTGGAAAGTTTGGGAGAACCTGTTGACACAAAAATTGTTGTCCGAAAGATCGCCAAAACCTTTCTAGCAAGATTAAATCGAAAGGTATTTGTCTTGGAAGATAGATAAGATCGGACCAATATTATCATAGATGAATTGCATGGAATTATCACAACATATGAAATGAGGATTGAAGAAGAGGAAGGTACATCTCACTTAGAAACAACATTTTCTGCATCCAAGAAGAGTAGTAAGGACAAGCAAACTCCAAAAGCGAAAACTTGTAGTTGTAAAGATGAATAAAAGGAAGAAGATGAAGAATAATTTTCAGATAAATAATTTGCCTGCTTCACATGAAAGATGAGAAAAGGTATGGGAAAATTCAAAGGTGAACTTCCATTGATATGTTTTGATTATGGTGAGGTTGAGAATTTTGCGGCCAAGTGTCCTCACAAAAATGAGGTTGTTATAAAAGGGAGGAAAGGTCCTAGGAATTTCAACAAGCAAGGAAAGAAGAAATGGTTTAAGAAAAGTTTCTTTTCCAAAGAATATAACTCCTCATCCATTGAAGGCAGTGATAATGAAGAAGTAATCAACGGAAGAGCATTTTTTATGGCCAAGCACAATAAATTAGAGGCATTTGATGAAGAAGGAGGCAAAGAAGAAGAGATGACTGAGGTTGAATTTAAAAATGAAGTGATCAGGGTTATCAAAGAGCTCAAGGCCGAGAAGAAGTGCATCGTCACTCTTGAAGATGAATTAAAGATAGAAAGGGAACATGTCCTAAATCTTAAAATCAAGGGTGAAGAATACAAACTAATTGAATAATCACCCAAGAAAGAATTAAAGGAAAGAAACAAGGAAAGAGAAGCATTGGAAGCTGGAATAGTCTCTCTACGAAAGGAAGTAAAAAATGGAAAAACTCTTCAAAACTACACCAAAAACTCAAAGGCATTGGAAGAACTCATCAACAATCAGTGATCATGTAGTGACAAGATGGGTCCTGGTCACAAAGAAAAATCTAAAAGGGAGTCAAGTCATTCTATGAAAAAAAAAGATGATGGATATGCAAAATATACTAAGCAGGCAGTCCTCCCAGCTAAATTAAGAGATCAAAACTCATGGGAAGAACCTTGGAAGACAATTCCTCGAAGAATATTTCCTTCTACGTATCAACCCATCTGTTATGGTCATTGTTATTCATGAGGAAGTTTTGGACATAGAGCTCTAGAATGTCTGACATTTGTTTGGAATGAATATAGTTCCAGGAGATCTTTTAGAAATAGATATTCCATAACTCACCAGAATATCAACAGATTTGATCATTTGAGAGAATATGTTGAATGTTACAAATGTAACAATTTTGGACACCTGGCTAAAGATTGCAGCCTTGGAATTTATTCAAAGGAATTCTCACAAAATCAGAGTGAACAAGTATGGAAAAGAAGACTGAAAAGTGTTCTCTCCCTCTCGAGGATCAAAGAAACAAAAAATTTTGGTATGTTGATAGTGGTTTCTCAACAAATACATGGGGGCTTCACTAGGGGAGTAATATCATATCACATACATTCATATTGTGGCATATATATTGAGGAAACATGACATAATACATTGGGGGTTATATAGGGGGTAAAGGGTTTTTATATTCGTAGGTGTAAAATCTGGAGCTCAAAGTTAATGAAAAAATCGATATCTACAATATCTAGTGAAAGTAGGGTTTTTTTTAATTGGGAAGATGTATTGGGTTCGTATGGGTAGGGGTTAAATAATGTTATTTTAAAGGTATTTTACAATATCTAGTCAATTTAGGGGTATTGTTTAGTATGCCATCAACACACATGACATGTCAGAGGTCCATTGAGTGAAGCTCATGTGAACACATATGATTGGAGATAGAAATAATTTCATATCCTTGAAGGAAAATAAGGACGAAACAATGTCTTTTGGAAATCGTAGGTCTTCAAACGTCATAGGAGTAGTTATGGTCACACTTGGAAGCAAGGATGCATTAGCGAAGGATGTGTTATTGGTTGAAAATATGGATCACAATATGCTCTGTGTTGGAAATATGTGTGATCAAGGACACACGATGCTATTCAACTCTAAGAAATGTGAAATGAGGAAAGGAAAGTTTGGTAAAATTATGGCTACAACAACCAGAGCTCCAAATGACATATATATTATGGATGAGGCACCTAAAGTGTGCTTTTTGGAAAAAGAAGATGAAATTTGGTTGTGGCACAAATGAATGGGACATATAAATTTCAACAATTTGGTTAGGATCAACAAAAAGGAAGCAGCAAGAGAAATGCCTAAAATTTCAAAACCTACCAATATTGTATGTGAATCTCGTTGGCACGGAAAACAATCAAAAGTTGATTTCAAGACAAAGGAACACTTTGAATCACATCCATTGGAATTACTACATACTGATCTGTGTGGTCCTATGAGAACAAAAGGTTTAGATGGAGAATTATACTTCATGTTGATGATAGATTATCACACTAGAATGAAAGTCATCAGATTCTTAAAGAAAAAGTCTGAGGCATTCGAGTGTTTTAAAATATACAAGGAATTTGTTGAAAATGAAATCGATTTGAAGATCAAATATCTGAGATTGGATAATGGTCGAGAATTCATTTCCAAGGTATTTCAATAGTACTATGATGAAAAAGGAATAAAAAGGAAATTCTTAATAGCTAGAACACCACAGCAATATGGAGTTGCTGAAAGAAAAAACAAACCCGTACAAGAAATGGCCAGAAAAATGTTAAATGAATCAAAATTAGATGATAAATTTTGGGTTCAAGCAATCGATACAATTGTATTCATTATAAATAGATATTTTCTCAGGAACAATTGTAACATGACTCTGTACGAACTATGGAAAGGAAGACTAGCTAAAGTCAAATAATTCAAAAGAGAAGATAAAAAATTGGGCAAGTTCAATTCCCGTGTTGATGAAGGTATTTTTGTTGGTTATTCACACAAAAGGAAGGCTTATAAATGCTACAATCTGAGGCAAAAAAAAAATAGTGGAAATCATAAATGTTACTTTTGATGAAGATTGTGTTCCAAGGGATAACTATGAGATTGTCCCCACAGGAAAATCTAAGGGATCTGAGGTAGAATTTGTGAAGGATGAAGAAGAAGCTCCAAAACAAGACTAATCAAATAAGGAAACAACACTCAACCAAGAGGAAATAAGAAATGATCACGAAGATGTACTAGAAAATTCTCCAAAAGTTTTAAAATAATGGTGTCAAAAGAATCAACCATCAAATCAAATAATTGACAAAATAAATGAAGGAATTGGAACTAGAAGAAGTCAACATATTTGCTCATCACAACAAGCCCACCTTTCGCTTTTAGCAACTTTTGAGCCTAGAAATTTTTAGGAATCTAGTGAAGATGAACACTGGGTAGCAGCTATGAATGAAGAATTGGATCAAATTGAGAAGAACGTCACTTGGGAATTGGTTCCATGACCAAAGGATAAAAATGTATTTGGAACCAATTGGGTATTCAGAAACAAATTGAATGATGACAACCAAGTTACCAGGAATAAGGCATGATTAGTCTGCAAAGAATATGGACAGGTAGAAGGAATTGATTTTCAAGAAACATTTGCTCCTGTTTCCAGAATGGAAGCTATGAGGATGTTTCACTCTTATGCATGCTCGAGAAAAAGAAAGGTGTATCAAGTGGATGTTAAGTCATCCTTTCTAAATGGTGAATTGGAAGAAGAAGTTTATATTGAACAACCTGAAGGTTTTCTTCTCCCTGACAAGGAAGACTACATGTCCAAATTAAAGAAGGCACTATATGGTCTTAAGAAATCTGCTAGGGCTTGGTATGCTCATCTTTATGGATATCTACATCAACAAGGATTCAAGAAAGGATGTGTCGACAATAATCTCTATGAGAAAATGGATCAAGATAACCTAACAATTATCGAGGTATACATGGACGATATAATCTTTCGAAATAATGATGACAGATTAAGTAAAAAAAAATTCCACAAAGATGCAAAGTGAGTTTGAAATGTCTCTACTTGGTGAGTTGACATACTTTTTAGGGCTTCAGATATCTCAATAGGATAAAGGATTATTTATATATCAAACCAAGTACATCAAGGAAATGCTCAAGAAATTCAATATGGAAGATTGCAAGCTAAGTTTAGAAGATTTGTCAAAGGATGTGGACCAGAGGTTTTATAGATCTATGATGGGTAGTATTCTATATGTGACAACTTCTTGGCCAGATGTAATGTAAGTAGTTGGACAAGTGGTAAGATTCCAAGCGGCACCAAAATAATCTCATATTATTTTCAAAACAATTCTTCAATATCTTAAACGCACAACACAATATCGTTTATGGTATCCTAAAGGAAATTATCTAGTAATCCAACTTATACAGGTGTAGATTGGGCGGGAAGGGTTGATGATCGAAAGGGTACCAATGGATCAAAATTCTATCTAGGTGGTTGCCTTGTTTCATGGTTAAGTAAAAAGAAGTGTTCAATATTGTTATTCACAGCGGAAGCAAAATATATCATGGTAGAAGCTTGTTGTACTCAAGTTCTCTAGATGAAGAAAACTTTGCAAGATCTTCGAGTCAATTTTGATGAGCATATTCCCATATTCTACGATAACACTAGTGCCATCAATATCTCCAAGAATCTTGTGATGCATTCATAAACAAGGCACATTTTGATCAAATATCATTTCGTTAGAGAGTAGGTCACTGAAAAGAATATCAAACTTGAATATATTAGCACAAGGGAACAAATTTCTTACATCTTTACTAAACCATTAGCTTGTGAAGAATTTGAGTATCTTCACCAAAATCTTGGGATTCTCCCAAGTTCTCATAAGACTCTTTCTCTTATTTAACCAAGTAGAAAGAGGGTGTGGAGGTATGTATGACAATTTGTGAGGGGGAGTTACCTTTTTCCATTGATGACAAAGGGGGAGAGAAGGTAGTAGGAAAAGGTTTCTTGATCACAAGGGGGATACTTGTGTTGCCATCAATGCCAAAGGGGGAGATTTTTTATCAGTGGTTGTCATTGATGTCAACCCAAGCAACACTAAGGGATACCCTGGTATTGCACAGGCATTTTGATCTGACACCTCATTCGATCTTGAGTCAAGGATATTCTATGTTGGTTCTATTCATCGAGATGTTTCCCTTGATATATGGCATGCCACATAGTTATTCACGGTTTGTGAGATATTCTTTTTTGAAGTTAGTAACCTCAGTTGGTGGGATAAAACCCCATGGGGTTGTGGCATGACACTCATGATTGGTTGTGGTCATTGAATAGTAAATAATTAATAATTTTTCATGCTCCTAAAATCCCTCCAATGTTAACCTGTTGAGGGCCCTCTCAACTCAAGACATTTCTATAAATAGTGACCTTGATATCCTCCTCTAGAAAGCCCTTTTCAACAAACTATCTTGTGAGAAGACCTCTATAACTTTTCGGCCTTCATGAGATGCTAACATAGGATATGTTGCAAGGATTTTAAGGTTTCGTTGAGGTCTGGTTAGGGCACAAAATTATGATCAAGTATAAAGGTCTGTTTTGAAGCAAGTTTAGAGCCTTGGATTCTAGGATTTCATTGCTTCAAACAAACCATTGTGGAATTTTCACTATAACTTATTTTCTATGAAGCTTCAAAAGATGAAACTAAAACCCTTTTGAGCCAAAATTTTGATCCACCTCTAGACCAAATTTTAGATTTTGTTTCACTATATTGTTGGAGATAAGATCTGAGAAAGTTAGGGTTTTTGCAGGCTCCCAAATTCCTGTCAAACGGGTGGCCTCACGAACATCGTCATAACTTTATCTCTGAGAATTGGATTCAAATTTTGTAAATAGCGGTAGATAGAGGATGGACTATATTTTTTTTGGGTATAGTGTTCAGGAAGGTCAAAACAATGACACGTGGGACTTCGTACAAGTTTTCTCTACTGAACCAGTCTATAATCAGGCCATCGTGGGAGATTGGGCATAACACTTTCTTGAAGAATCAAATATTGATAAGATCTATGTGGTTGGAAAAAGGACCCAAAGGGCTACCATAGGACAAAATTGCAGACCTTGGAGATCAGAAATTACATATATACAATAGATTCAATATTGAGCCCCTAGAAGGCAAGAAACAAGGATCACTACGGTAAGGACCAAACATCAATAGTCAAGGGTAAGTCTCCTACAATAGGGTATGTATGATTAGTGTTTGCATTTGAATTTGAGTATCGTCTCTAACATATGTTTTTGCAGGAATATGTATGTATATTATTATGTATTTGTTTAGGTCTTGCTTGTTAATGCATGTGTAGGAAGGATGACACTTTAGAACAACTTGGACATATACTAGAAGGACATGCAATGCCAAAGTACAATTACTTGAAAACACAATAGTACTACAACAGTTGCAAGTGTTTGAAGAAGAAACATCGATTAAAGTGTCACTCTTGTCAAAAAACCAGTGCTATAAAAGAGGCATCATTGTAAATTTGTAAAAGAGTCATCATTGTAAATTTGTAAAAGAGTCATCATTGAAAGAGTCATCATTGTAAAAGAGTCAATCTTCCTAGAGTTGAAGAGGCATTGTTGGTAGGTATAGGAGTCACTGTTGGGATGATGTCATGGTTGGGTTACAGGTCATAGTGTGATTGGGTGTTCGATCAAGTACAAGAAAATCTTTATAAATCATATTGTAGAATGGATCATTGTCCCAGGTACAGGAGTCCACACTCTTGTCTCACTTCTAATCATTATAAGGTGGTAGGGAGGTGCTAGGAAGGTGCATGAAGTTGCCTATAGGTTGGAGCCTATGAATACTTCAGGGTGGTAGGTTGGTCTAAGATGTTGGGGAATCATTTAGTTGACTATTGAAGAAACTAGGGAGTTAGGGAATCCTTCTAGTGGGAGGTGAAGAAGAATTCTTTCTAGAATTATAGGAAGTTGTAACTTTCATTTTAGTTGGGGGTGAAGATTAAAGAATTTAGTAGAAAAGAGTTTAGTGGTTTTGGACCCAGAGGGGGTTTTCCACCTAAAATTATTGTGCCTATTGTGTTCTTTTGTTTACTATTGTTACTGGTTAAATTTAGTAATAATTGAAGATTTACTAATGCTATGAAAATATTTAAAAGTGCTAATTTCTAAGGAATACTGATTCGCCCCGCCTCCAAGTATTTCCAACAATACCAAGCATGTTTCTCTGCAACTGTTCACGCATGTTAGTGACATGTTCCACAAATCAAGACAATCATATCTATCAATTTGAAATAAACCTTTACCAAGACTAACAATGATGTCATAATCCATAGTCAACTCATAGTCATTAGACATAATGCTACAACTATCACCTATTACACTCAAGTACATGTCATCTATCTCAACACATATGTGTTAGTACAATGATCTTAAAACAGTATTATTTTGGCAAGAAATATTAAAGAAACATACTCATTTGTTCAAGTAATCAAACATTCATACAAAAAGTAGATGACATAATAGACACCAAACACTCAAACACCAATTAAACGACATAGTCAAACATTCAAATACCAAATAGATGACATAAGAAAACTCATACCTTAATGTATCTCAAGGGAGGCTATCTTGTCTACGCAATCAATCTAGATTAGCATGATATAACTTCACAACATATCAACTCAAACATAAATAAGGTCATCATATCCATAACAATAACTTGCTAACATGTTCACATCATAAGCTCATAAACATTTGTTGTTCATGCATAACAATCACATATGCACTATCAATCTAGATTAGTATGACATAATATCACAATGTATTTACTCATACCTTAATGTTATAACCATGATCATCTACATATCCCAATCCAATTTAGCATGATACATATACCATCAAGATCTTAATGCAATAAACCTAATCATTATCTAACATATAACATGCTCATTAACAACATATAACATAATCGTCAAGTTAAATATCATAAAATAGCAGTGGCAACGCGTACAACCGCGTGTTACTGCTATTCATGATTATCTGACACATGTGGATATGACTACACTAATCAACTAGCATCTATCATGTATGTAACCATAACATCAATAGACTGAAAGGCATACACATAACCTAAATGCATATAACAATCCTTAACCTACATACCTACATGCCCAACATAAAAACCTATATGATGACATGCTCTTGCCTCAAGGTCCAATGCTACAACTTCACTTTGATGATCTACATATCATGCTCTATCTCAACCAACACATTAGCTTCAAAACATACCAAAAACACAGAGCATGAACTTCCTTGTTTCTCATCAACCCCTCTTCATGATTCATCAAATCATGAGGATGCTGACGAACATCCTAAATTTTTTGATGATGGTTTTTGTGGTATATGTACTTCTTCATCTGGTCATTATGTTGATTCACTCGATGTTAATCTGTCTAAGCCATTTGTCTCCAATGATCTATCTACTAATGGAGTGGAAACCTCGCAGGCTATCAAGGAACTTCAGCTTGGGATGATGGTTATGACAGGACGTCACTGTCTTGATTTTAGTTCCACTTCCCATTAGAAGATTTTTGAAACACTCAAGGCTCCTCATTGCTCATCTACCTGCATTGAAGATCAATCCGACACATAGATTTCGCTTCATCCACTCGAATCACATGATCCCATCGCTCATGCATTGGAGGAATCATACACAACAAACACACTTGCAAGGCGTAAGTTGTCTCTATTTCTCATGTTTTCTTATCTATAATAGTCAAGAGAGTGTGCATGCTTATCATTTGCACATAGTGTGTTACAACACCATGTTAAGTCTACAAAATGTCTGTCTTGTGCATTCGCTCTTTTATTTTCTGTGGATGTTTTAGAACTCGGAGTATGTTGGTGGTGATTGTTAAATAGTTCTTGTTTACTAGTTTACATGCATATTTTTCATACCTTTGCCAACATGGGCTAGCCAATGCGCCGATGGCCGATGGCTGCATTGGAAATATCACTTCACTTGAGTAGGCCCATGCATTGTTTATTGTAGAGTAGGAGTAGTCTTTGCTTCTTTCTTTGCTTTGCTTTCTAGTTTGCATGTTTGTTTTCTTGCTTACTTGATTTGGTTTTCTTTCTTGCTTGATTTGCTTACTTGTTTTTATTTCTGTTTACTTCTGCTTTTTATTTTTTCTTTTTTTGCTTGCTTGTACCTGTAGGTTAGCCTCTCGTGAAACCGTGTATGAGTCTCGAGACAAGATGGGAAAATCTAAGGGGACTTGTACAACTATCAACATATGGTTATCAATTGTCCTATCTCTTTATGTATAACTTGTTGTCTTTAGTTGATGATGCCTTGATGGAAGATACGTTCTATTCAGAGTGAGACTTGGTGAAAACAAAACACTTGAACTATTAACTATTATCGCCTACTCTAATCAATTATTTTAGGTTAACCATTATCAGCTCGGTCAAGTAGGGTAAGGTAAGGGGGAAAACATTAACAAGTATGTTAGAGGTATATATAACATACTTATCTAAAGTAACAACCTCTGCTTCTCTCAATAAGTTGGGATCCCTCTTCCACCTATAAAATAAATAAGTGCCTATGTGAAAATTTTTGAAAAAATGAAAAAAGTTAAAATTGAATAAGGAGAAAGAAGAGAAAGACTTGCTGTACAGAGTGGTGATGCAAGTAACTTGGCCAAGGTACTGACCAAGTTTGCCAGAAGCAGAGCAATTGATCTAGGTCGCTCCAAACACATGCATAAGTCCAAGAGGACTCAGGAAGGGTAAAAAATCAAAGTATTTGGATTGTGTTCAAATTAGGTTCATGTTGAAGATCTCGTCATTGTGATCACGGTGGTGTGAATGGTTAGTCAAACTGAGTTTGTATGCAAAAGTTAGGAGAAGTCAAAGTTCAAGGTTGACTTGGGTGATTGGGCAGTCTTAAGGAGGAAGAAATTTGGACAAAATCCAGCCTCCGGATTTCGGCCAACTTAGGCCAGATTCTGGGCGAATTTGTGGCCTACTTATATATAGATATATTTGGGGTGGCAGGCCACCAACCCCACCAGTCCCCCCAATGACCCACATTACCATCTACATAATGCCATCACATTAATGCAAATCCGGTGGGAGTTGAACCCACAGCTGGTGGGTCCACCTATCCCATCCACGTGGCGGTCCCATGTGTCACCACCAAAACATTAACACGCCCATCTAATAAACCAAACTCCAACACATTGTATAATGGCTCAACCAAACCACGCCCTAGTTAAAACATGTAATGGTTATATGCGCCAATTAAAACTAATGCACGCATATTCTGTGGGGAGGCAGGATTTGGTCCCCTGACCTCCCCTTAACAAATTAACTTCTTTTACCAATGGGCCAGTGGGGCCTCTTTGAAAAGTCTGCCTGAAATTTATATAAACCCATCATTTGCTCAGTGCATCGGTCATGGAGGAGCAGAGGAGTGTGCACATGGAGCAAGACATAATTTTTTATTAATTTATTGCAGGAGGAACCATGAACCTAGGAAAAGCACAGATGGAACAATGATTGAACCAAATTCTAAGGAGGGCGAAATTTTGCCAGTGTCAAAATTGGACACATTTTATGTCAATCCTACACCTCTCAGCGACATGAACTTTATGGTGCAGTCAAAGTTTTGGTATGAGCAGAAAATCTTCAAATGACCTAGAGGAGGGAATCTTTAAGGAATCTAGGGGGAATCTAAAAATATTCCTTAAGCTCCAGATTCTCACTTTGTCAGAATTCAGAAATTTGATAGTCGATTTTACCTTATTCGAAGTCACAAATTTGATGGTGCATTCAAATTTTCCATTTAATCATTTTGTTTTTTGGCCACTTTTCAAAGTGGACTGTAGGTGTCAGTATTCCATGTGTGAGCAGTCATTTCCATGAGATCCGATGTCGTGGGATTGATGGTACGGCAATCTTCCGCAGTTTGACATCCTTTTCTTCAGATGGCCCCAGTATGTGAGGTATATGCAGTGCGTTCATGTACTTCTTTTTTCTATGAGATGCATTGTTCTGCATAGATCCTTGTTTGATGCTTGATGTGGGATCTTGTTTTCTTTCTTGTTTCATGATTCTTTCTTGATGTGACGCGGAATCATCTATGGGATGTACTTGTTGTCATGATTCACCATGTTTTATTTGAGATCCCTTTATCGTCATGTTGACGAGATACTCTTGTGTTGCCATGTATGTTTGCATTGAGATTCCTTTGATGCCATGTTGGCGGGATGCTCATTATCATCATGCATGAGTTTGTGTCATACTGATAGGAGTCCTTTTTGAATGAGAGTTCCTACAGTGGAAGATCTCTTGGAGCCACTCCTGCGTGAGGGCATTTTCATTGTATGATCGAGACGTCACCACCTATGTACATCATCACTATTGACAAGACTTAATGCAGTGACTTACACCATCTTCACACCAAACACAGAGACATAGTCCCTCCTGGATGAACTCCATTATCAACATCTTGATTTTTATGTTGATGATGATTGTCATGTTCCTTCTTATTTATAGCATGCGTATTTGTTTGTTTATGCTATTTTAAATGCAATTATCACCACATCACGAAAGTAAAAGGCCTTGGTTAAATCTGGGAGTTGAGTCAACTCGGATCAAGTTTAGTATTAGAGCAGTCTTTTCGTGGATGTGAATTGCAAGTGTGACCAATGGAATGTGCAGCGACAAAGGATGAAAAAGCGATGTACGAGACCCTGCTCAAAATTTCCCAAAGTGTGGAAATAATGTATGAAGCTCTACAAAAGGAGATAGAGGAAAAGGAGCGATTACAACTTCAGTTGCGAGCCATGGAAGAGGCCCTAGAAGAACTAAAGCACAACAACCAAAATCTTCAAACAGAGAATGCTGAATTGAAGATGCTTCTACAAGAAGAGAAAGAGGAAAAACAAAGTTTTCTACACAACTGCAAGCTAAGGGTGAGGCCTTAGAAAAGCTATAGCATGACCCATGTGAGGTAAAAAGTAGTTCTCCAAATTCATGTATGTTTCTTGATGATGATTTCACTGTTTTTGAAAATCATACCACAGGAATTGGCTCCAAACTGTTGAAGAGAATGAGGTATCAAGGAAAAGGCTTGGGCATTAATTGCCAAGGCATTGTCAACCCCATCAAAGTAGAAGAATTACCTAGTCAGGCATGACTTGGGTATGTCAGGAAGCAAGTTGGGGAATGTGCCAAGAAAAACAGTGAACCACCAACAACAGATGATGAGCAACCCTCATAAGTTCTTTCCAACTCAACAGTGGAGGTAAAAGATGTTGATTTCCTTTTAGTTTCATCTTCACATAGTATGATTTCTGTTGGAGATTTTGAGATCCCGATTATAGGGACAAACATGAGGCTCCTTACCAGGATGAGTTACAAGGAGGAAAAAGAACTTGGTGTTAATAACCAAGGCATAACTCAACCATTGGAGGTTGTGCAAAGACCTCAATTCGTAGGCTTGAGATACACCGAGGGAGAATGATCGAAGGTGTCAGATTCTTTTGAGACATCGTTGAAATTGTCAAGGAAAGAGAATGATGGGAACACATCCCCACCTTTCCATGGCAGTTTCCCTTGTAGGGAAAAAGCTGAGGCAAGCTCTGATCACAATAATGACATCAGAGACGACAAGGAAAGGTATAATCAATCTCGATATTCAAATGTTCATTTCAATTATAATAATGTTGTTAATGATGGACATAAATCATGGAATTGAAAGACATGTACCTTTTGTGGATTACATAACCATACATTTTCTAAGAGTTGGAAAAGAATAGCAGCACCCAAAAGGAGGAGGCATGAAAGGCCCTCTCCACAACAGGTAAAGAAACATGTTAACTCGATTTGGAGGAAGAAGATGTACTGCATTGGTTGCAACAGAGGTGGTCACCAAAGGGCCACATGTTGGAGGCTCCATCCAGATCAGCACCTTAAAGACAAAGTGTCGGTGCATGAACCAGATGAAAAGGTTGTTAGACAAGAAAAGCCACCACAAGGAGGCGACCCATTCACCTTGATAAGCGAAAAATGATTTCTAGATATGTTAGCTTTTCATGGTCGTGCTTTTGTAAATCATTTCTTTTATTTTAAAATGTAAAAGTGATGATGTGTTTTCCATCACTTGTTAAGCAACATTGATGTCTGGTCTTATTTTGTGTTGCATGTTAATTTGTGAAAGTGATGTCGTGTTCCCATCACTTGTCAAAGAAATAATAGTGTTTGGCCTTATTTTTGTAAATCATGTGTTGAAGTGATGATGTGTTTTCCATCACTTGTTGAAGCAACAATGATATGTTGGCCTTGTTTACGTAGCTGGGGTATTGTTTCCATTTCGATGTAAACATGACTACCGAGCATGTGTTATAAACTTGTGGCAAGTATGGGATGCTTGGGTCATTAGTTGGTCATGAAAGTCAAGCATGTAATTTTCAAAAACAATGTACTACAAGTTGTAGAGGTTGTAGGTGTTGGCTCATCGCTTAAGGCTCCAAAGAACATAGGTGAAGGAGATGGAAGTGAGACCTTTCCAGATGCTTGTGATGCAGACAAGGTACATAAAAGTTGCAAATTATTTTTCATGCTTTTGGAGGACCAAAAACTCCTCAGTGGGGAGGATTGATCGAGGTGGCTCCAGACACATGCAGAAGTCCAAAAGGACTCAAGAAGGGTAAAAAATGAAAGCATTTGGATTGTGCTTGAACTAGGTTCATGTTGAAGATCTCATCGTTGTGATCATGGTGGTATGAACAGTTCATCAAATCGAGTTCGTATGCGAAAGTTAGGAGTAGTCAAAGTTAAGGGTTGACTTGGGTGACTAGGCAGTCTTAAGGAGGTAGCAATTTGGACAAAATCCGAGCACTAGATTTCGGCCAACCTGGGCCAGATTCTGGGAAAATTTGTGGCGTACTTAAATTGACTCCTTTGGTCAATTTTCCAAATTTTTAAAATGCCTCATTATTTATAAAATAAAAGAAAATAATATATATATAATATATATATTATATAATATATATAAATATATATATATATATATATAATATATAATATATATTATATAGATATATATATATAATATATTTGGGTGGTGGCGACCAGCCCTGCCACCCCAAACACCCACATTACCATATATGTAATGCCATCAATTATATGCGAAGCCGATGGAGTTGAACCCATGGCCGCGGGTCTACGACCTCGCCCATGTGGCAGCCCCATGTGTCACCACCAAAACATTAACGTGCCCATCTAATAAACCAAACTCCAACACATTGTATAACGGCTAAGCCAAACCACGCCCCAGTTAAAACATGTAATGATTATATGCACCAATTAAAATTAATGTACGTGGATTCTATGGGGAGGTGGAATTTGATCCCCTGACCTCCCCTTAACAAATTAACTTCTTTTCCCAATGGGCTAGTTAGGCCTTTTTGAAAAGTCCGCGCGAAATTTATATAAACCCATTATTTTCTTAATGCACCGAGCATGGAGGAGCAGAGGAGCATGTAGGCAGACAGAGACATAATTTTTTATTAATTTATTGTACGAGGAACCATGAACCTAGGAAAAGCACAGGTGAAACCATGATTGAGCCAAATTCTCAGGAGGGCGAAATTTTTCCACTGTCCAAATTGGACAAATTTTATGTCGATCATACACCTCTCAGTGACACAAACCTAATGGCATAGTTAGAATTTTGATTTGAGTAGCAGATATTCAAATGACCAGGAGGAAGGAATATTTGAGGAATCTAGGGGGATCTAAAAGATTCCTTAAGCCCCATTTTCTCACTCTATGAGAGTTCAGAAATTTGACAGTTGATTTTACCCTATTCAATGCAACAAATGTGATGGTGCATTTAGATTTTCCATTTGATCATTCTATTTTTTGGCTAGTGTTCAAAGTGGAGTGTAGGAGTCAGTATTCCATGTGCAAGTAGTCATTTCCATTAGATCCGATGCTGCGAGATTGATGGTACGACTAGCTTCAACAATTTGACATCCTTTTCTTCAAATGGCCCTAGGATGTGAGGTATATGAAGTGTGTTCATGTACTTCTTTTTTCTATGAGATGCATTATGCTTCATAGATCCCTGTTTGATGCTTGATGTGGGATCTTGTTTTCTTACTTGTTTCATGATTCCTACTTGATGTGACGTGGAATCATCTGTGGGATGTACTTGTTGTCATGATTCACTATTTTTTGTTTGAGATCCCTTTGTCGTAATGTTGACGGGATACTCATGTGTCACCATGTGTGTTTGCATTGAGATCCCTTTGAAGCCATGTTGGTAGGATGATCATTATCATTATGCATGAGTTTGTGTCATATTGATAGGAGTCCTTTTTTGATTGAGAGTTCTTGTAGCAAAACATCTCTTGGAGCCACTCCTACGTGAGGGAATTTTCCTTGTATTATAGTGACGTCACCACCTATGTACATCATCACTATTGAAAACACTTAATGCAATGGCCTACACCATCTTGACACTGGGCCCAGAGACGTAGTCCCTCCTGGATGAACTCCATTATCAACGTCTTGAGTTTTATGTTGTCGATGATTGCCATGTTCCTTATTCTTTATAGCATGCATATTTGTTCATTTATGCTATTTTAAATGAAATTATAATCACATCATCAAAACAAAAGATCTTGGCTAAATCCAAGAGTTGAGTCAACTCGGATCAGCGATGCATGTGTTCTTGCGTGACTCCACTAGGGTACTGTGCAGGCCTGCTGGCAATAGAGCAACACCAGAGATGAAAACTAAACTTTGATAGTTATATTACTTGTGCCTCAATAAACCTCTCATCCCTAATCGAATTAAATAACTTGACTTGGCTTGGAATGTGTACTAACAGATCAAGATAATGGTAGGGAATACATATTTCACACAAGCTAGTGTGTAAGCCATCATGATCAAAGAATTGAACAATACTTCCAAAAGGGTTAGACTAGATTTTCATGAAATAAGGTCCATACAGAGAGCTGGAGTTCTACCAGTGTGTCACCAATGTTGTAGCGACTACAACCACCCTCCAAAATTTTATCTCACTTACAAATTTCGGAGCCTACCTTGGATCATGCGATTGATCATCCTTGGTCACTTGTTGGTAAGTTGATGATTTCAATCTCCCCTCCTTGATCTTAAGAGTCTTCCACATTCTCATATTTATGCATCATGTGTCATCTTTGGGCATAGGGTTTGTTGTTTTTCATGCAAAGGGAATGTTGTTTTGCATCAAGTGAAAGAATGTGCACATGAGTGGTTTTCATCACGTAGAAATGTTTCACATTCAATTCACACACTCTTTCCACAAAGGTTGTTGCATGAAGAAAAGTATGTCTTATGCATTCTGGATGGCCTGGGTTGTATCACTAAGTGTCCATGTCTAATCACAGTCAAGTCCCATCATTATTACATTTGTGTCACTAATCTCACACTTAGCCATTTACCAGCCAACCTAGCCTCATTCAGCTTCCTGAAACTTTGCACTTTTCTTCTGCAACCATCAAGCTTCCTCCCTTGCCTGTTGAAACCCTGCAACCCACAGAGACCCCAGAGAGCACTTCTCTCTAGAAATGCACAAAGCAATCAGGCAACTAGCACCGCTCTCCAAAAATACGCAAAGTCGTTAGGCAACTAGCACAACTCTCCAGAAATGTGCAGAACAGTCGAGCTACCCTCCACTCAGAAACTGCGTAGAGGTGTCCTCCGAGGACCCCCATCTTGTATTAGTGTCATGTGCCTCAAAACTGCGTAGTGTTGTCGAAATTGTCTTGTTGGTCTTGCACGTAGAAAATACCCATGGCCTCATCCTAGCAACAATCACTTCCTACTGAAACCGTGATGATCCATTGCCCAGTGACTAGAGGAAAAGGTGATATGCTAAGATCACTCCCAAGGAGTTGAGGAGAAGGACCAAGAAACTGAGTAATGGAAAATATCAGGACCCATACAAACACCGTTGGATGCATGATCATCTTGAGGGTAAGTAAAGAATACCTTTCAGAGGACACCTCTTAATTGAGTTTGCAGGATTGATTTTCATTGTCATATCATCCTTTCCTTAGTAAAATTCATGTGTGTAGACACAAAAAAAGTAATTTCACGTGTTTCCTCTACATGTCTTGCTTTCTTTTCGCTCGTTTGACCAACTGTCGTCTTTAGCATGTTGATTGTTATATCATGCTTACAACCTTATTCTGGTGATGTTGAAGGTTTTTGTTTGTGTTGTGTTCACTATGTAAACATCTATCACACTCACACATGATGTTGTAAGCACTATCCCACAAGTATCATCACAGTCATCTGAAGGTCTATCCAAAGTGTTGCACTTGTCGCTTTCATCATTAGACAGTCTCACATTTAGTCACACTAAGTAGATGTTTTCTTGTTGGTTTGAGGTGTCTTGTCATTGAGTCATGTTGAGCATGTGTTCGAAAGGTCATGTATTCATGAGCTCACTCACTCACACACTTAGCCATTTTTCTGAAAGTCTGTTGACCGGACCACTCTCCATTAGTCGGATCTCTGCTGAGTTGCACTGCATAGTCTCAACCCTCAGTGATCATGTACTACTGCCTATAATTGCGCAAATCTTGAGGTTGCATCCCAAGAAGTCTACACTGTGTAATATTAGAATCAACCCAACTAAGTGTCACCTAGAACAATGTAGAAATTGCTCAGCAAGCCATCTCAATCTACCCTCCCCACATGAAAATTTATCAATCTTCTCGTTGGTAAACTAGAGAGTTTGACCGGGAAGTGACTATCTAAGTGGATATTGGTGGCCACCCACCTATTCCACATGGACCCTCACAATTTTTCTATCAGTTTCCCTAATTGTAGCAAAGTTTACTATTTTTGGTAATTTTGTGGGTCTTGAAATTCCGAAGTCTTTTTGAGGCCCTAAATGATGACTTTTTGGAAATATTCCTTCAGGAGTTCATTTGTATTGAGGCCCTAAACGATGACTTTTTGGAAATATTCCTTCAGGAGTTCATTTGTATTAATTGGAGAGATATTTCCGATGAGGTATCATGCACGTCAAATAGAGATAATATGACCAAGTTACGATCCCAGGAAGTTGGCCACCCAACTAACCCCAACGGGGTCCATAAACTCTTTGTGTTACATCTCCTCGGGTTAGGGTTTTGGTTGTTTAGGGTTTTATCTTATTTTTCAATAATAAAAAGGTCCTTGAGCCTCATTGTAACTCAGTTTTCAGAGGCATGTAGCCACCACATCTCTTCTCAAAGATAAGCTACCATCGCCCAAACAACTCTCATTTCCATTCTATTTGTAAGCATATTTCATTATTTGATATTAATGAAAGGAAGTGTTATTTCTGCTACATCTCTGTATTTATGGTTATATCTTGTAACAAACCTCCTTAGCCTACCCGAGAATTTCACCCTTAGGCTCCATTAAATTAAGAATTTCTTCATTTTTAGTTGAGTTTTAGTGGCCATCACAAGTGTATTAAATCAATCATTATAGATATAATGATTACAGTACTCTTTAGTTTAGCCCTTAGTCACTAAAAGACAACTAGGACAAAGGGTTAAATTATAGCATATAGTGATTAGAACTCTTTGATATCCCTATCCTAGCATAATTGGAATAAATGTTGATTTTTGCTAAAACTAATTAGACTAGGAACAATGATTAAAAACCTAATACCCGTATGTGACATGGCTCCATCAATACTTTATGCAACAATGCAAGAGTACCAAGCTTCATTATGCATGACATAGGTAATGGTGAATCATCGAAAATCCTATGGAATACATTCCTGTATAACTATTCCACATGTAGAAATCTTTACTTAATACCAAGCATACTATCCCTCCTTGTCAAATGTAAATATGGTCATAATAACCTTGAGATGTATATGTGGTCATATATGATAGAGATGCATTATTCCATGCATCATTTCCATCAGAGAAGTAATTAAGCCATCCATATAATAGAGTTGCATGATTTAACATCCTATCGAGTAAGGATTAAACAAGAAATAGATACCTGCAAGTAAATCTAATACAAATAGAGTGAAACACCATTACACCAAGAACATGTAATTCATTCAAGTATTCTTAGAACTAAGAAAACTCCTCATAAGAAAATTGGAACAGTAATAGAGAAAGAGAGAGTAAGAGTAAACATACAAAGATTCCATGCAAATGACACCAACCAAATATCACTTGGAGGGATGAGCACCACCCTCCAACCATGAATCACCTCTGATTGTCCCCCAGCCAAAGATCTTGCCAAGATCAACTATCTCAATTGATCAATGCACTGGGTATTTAATACCCTCTTTCATGATTTAGTTACCATTAGCAGCGTCCCACTTTATGGATTTTTTCCATTTGCCTAGGTCTTATCCGGAAAAGCTCGTCTTTATCTCCCACGACACTTTTACACATAAAGGCTTGCCTTTATCTCCCGCAAAGTTTTTATGTCCGATGGATCTTTAACTCCCATCCATCCAAGCTTATCTAGAATCACATCAAGAATCTTATCATGAAAGATTCATCTCTATCCCATTCCTTATGGGATTTGGTAAGCGTCTCCTCTCTCTTGGCGCTCCACACTCCAAGTGATTTATTTCATTAATTTATTTAAAAACACATTTTCTTTCATATTACATATCACCTAGCTTTCCTCAACTTAGGTTTACAAACATTTAACACACAAGGGAGGATATCACACCTAGCTTTAACTTAGTTAGGTTTACAATAATGTAGTACATAAGGGAGGGGTGTTACATACTCCCCACCTTAAATTTTACACCATCCTCGGTTTATCACTACATCATGTTCTCCTTCACAGGTAGCTGGTTTCTGAATCAACAGCTCTCATGGCTCTGCCATCTGATGCAATTTTTTTTCTCCGATTTACATCGGTCACAAGGAGTGATCCCAACATCTCTCCTTCCATAGCTATGTCAGTCTCAAGGAGTGCTCCCAACATCTCTCCTTCCATAGCTACCTGTCACACATTTTTTTCCAAACCATTTGTGAGAATTTATCGATGCAAAGTTTAACTATGATAAATATCGTAATATATTACTAAATAGTATTAAAGCAACTATTTCTTATCATTTATTTTAACTGAAGAATGCATGTTCTCTTCTTGCATTCTTTCAAGCCTTTGTGTTCTTGTCGAACACCTGCTTCTTGCAGTGTGTCTACATACAATACATTCGTTAGCATATTTTCCACATTAATATGCATGCAAGGTCATAAAAAATTATTTCACATCACAATATATATTCATATACAGATATTCATCGTAATCACACTGCAATTAACCATAGTTACTTATACCAAATTTACTTTCCTTCTTCTGGGTAACCTCCGGGTTTGTTTACCTTGCTAGACATGCATCCAGTGACTGTTGCATACCTGCACACAAGGTATGTTATACACACCAATACACATTTCATTTTCCAACCTTGTAGCATATGTAGTCATACAGTGCCATATGTACTGTTGTACATAATCCAACTGTGGTACAACCTATAATACCATCCTCATGGTATCACCTGCATGACATAAACTATATCTACATAATTTTTCACCATGTTAGTATTATACCAAAATTAATTTATCATGGTTCATCTATGAAATTAAGAAAGTTTTTATGTCATGTGTAAATCAATTCTAGATGTCATGTGGTTACAATATCAGTCACATATTATTGGATTCAAACATATCTTCATCTTAATCATACCTTCTGCTTAATGTTCCTAAAGTAAACTATTAATTCATAGTTGTTGAAGTTTAATATTCATCAGATCATTAATTCACCTCATATGTTTTACTTTTTCCCCTTTTACGCCTCAACAGCCAGGTGGTCATGTATAATTCAGTGTAGTTATGCATGAAATTTTTTACTACTTTCAATTCTACACCCCTTTTAGTTGTAAGTGTTTAGGATCTTAGGGTATTTACATGTTAACTAATCCTTAACATTAAATCACCCTTTAGCAAAATATGGGTTATCTAGTTTATGAATTCTTGTTTTAATTACGCAACATTTCCTTATGTTGTCTAGACACCTCATCAATGAAATCCAATAAGAGAACCTCTCAAAATGGCTTGGCATTTTATTTATATGATATCATTATGCTTAATTGACCCAATGGTCCATACCATTTGTGCTACTTCATCCATTACTATGGTTTGCAATTAAGAATACTTATAGGTTCTATTATGCATATCCATCGAAAGATGCATTAATCAAAGAATTAATTTGAACCACAACTTGTACAGTTATATAGTCTTGTACTATAACCTTCAAATTTTCTTGTCCAACCTGAATTTTAACATAGTAATGCATACTTTGCCTATTTACTATTGGAATATAACAATCCAAGCACGTATTCTTAACAAAGTATAACTTCAATAAGCAACTTAGTCCCCTTCATGGAGGAAAAACCAAGTTTCTACATGCTATGCATATTTGTAAGCATTGATAGTAGCATAACATGGATTCTACACATCACAAACCACCAGTCCTTGCTCACACAACTATGCTCAACATCTAAGCAACAAAACATATAGTCTATCACGACACAATAACAATTCCATACTACTTTACCAATATAATCATTAGGTCAATCATTCTCTTTCCTTCTACAAAACACACTCCCCTTTAATAGGCATTGGGGTAAGCAATATTTTTATGATTGTTGAGCAATTGATTTTATTTTCTTTCAACATGTAAGAGACTATGAATACCATAATTCATGAGTAAGTGTTTACATGAAAGATTGATATGACTCATTAATATGCAACTATACTATACCATTTGATAATACAATATTCTTACAAGTGTATAACACTGCACACACATGTGCTTGCATGGTAAATTCATATAACTCATTGATATGCATGGTTATTAAACATGATCCATTTTAAAACAATTTTATCTACATGACCACTCAGCCAAACTATGATAACACATACAATTCATGACCATGCATGGGTATATGTAATATTACATAACCATACAATAATGCTACAACATTTTTTCTTTATTATCTAATTTTTTTTCTAGTTTTAGGTGATTTTATTTAGCCCTGCAGCTATAACGCAATTGTACCAATCACCATTTCATTTTCTTACCTATTGGAATATTCAATTCCAATATAGTTTCTACACGTTCATCAATCGGTTGGAATGTTAATCCAATGGTAGAAATTGTGTTGAGGTTTTAAGAAAATCTCTTTAAGTTCTTTTCGTCATTCACAATACCAATTTTTCTCAAGTTTCCTTTCATCTAGATGTTATCATGCATATATAGGTATTTTTCCTTCACTTTCGATACTACAATATCCACATGCTCAAGCATGACTACTTTGGAGATTTACATGAAAGAACCCATTATAAAATTTTCCTATAGTAAACACATATATCATATATGTAGTAAGATCTAGACTAGCATTTGCACCACCAGATGTTGCAAAGAAAACAACGTAAGGCATAAAGTGCGGAAATCCATTCTGTATAGAGTCTAGAGAAATCACAACGTTTCCATGAAGAGTTTCAATGATTGGTAGAAAAAATAAACATCAAACCACACAAAAAGAGTCATAGTCCAGGGACGATGTGGATACACTATTTCAGAATTTATGAGTTAGATGCGACACTAAAAGAGAGTCATAGGCGAGGAAAGATGTAGATATATTCCCAATAAACATTATTTCAGAGTGATATACTCCCAATAAACACTATTTCAGAATTTCTTGCGTTTGATGTGACAGTACATTCGATTTCTTTGAAGGTTTTCTATGTTATGTGACCTACTGAACATAACAATTGAAAGGAATGGTCAGTAGGAGCTTTCTTTCCACCCTCCGACCTCCTCCGTTGCTGCTTCCTCACAACAATCTTCTTCTTCCTGCAATTTCCAATCACCATAATATGAAAAAACATATTTAAGTTCATAGGATTGAAGTAATTTGATGGGAATAAGGTATTTCTTGCAAATTATGCTAAATCCAAATTATGCTCAGGAAATAAGGTCTTTCTTGCAAATTATACAAAAGATTTAAACCCTATAGCTATGGGTTCATGTGGACCAACGACAACATTGTAAAACCTGTAAGAGCTGTTTGAGTGAGCATTCTGTTACTGTTGCCAAGGTTCCCAATGATAAATATGGCGCTTCAGGTGGGAAAAGAGATAAAAAATCCACAAGGAAAAATATGTGACATGGAACACCAGATATTAAGCACTACGAAGTCAAGCCTTTTGATATTTATAGCCTAGGGGAGGCTTTTGAAAAAGTGAACAAAATAGGAATCAAATCCATGATCTGCCCCTGGCAGCCAGGTCACTTCACCACTGAGTTATATCATCCATTTTATGAAAGTAATATCATAGAATAAGTCAAGTTGTATATTGCAAGTTCCAACAAGAACATAAATGAAAGAACATGCCTTGAGTAAATGAAACAACATAAACCATGCATTTAAGGAAAAAGTCCTAAGCAGTGTTATAATGCATCAACTATATTCTTTGGGCATTGATAGCATCAAATGATGAAGAAGAATGCCTGTCTTGAATCTTGATTTTGATATAGATATTTGCCCCTAATATTGTACAAGAATTTTGCATAGGAATTCAGTGTGAAGAATTTAGAATCATATGGCTCATCCTAACATATTTATAATCTATATGATTTAATCAACCATTTCATTTGTCATGAAAGTACAATGAAACTAATCAGGTTTAATAGAAAAAAACAATTAAGACATACCAGTGGACATCTTCATGAAATTGATCATACTTCTTGAAAAATCATATAGTTAGTAAAAAAAACCCAAATACTGAATAACATGTTACAAACAGAAAAAAAATCATATACCGATGCATGAAAGAGAACCAAATATATAACCATGGATCCAAACATGTATGATCTGCTCTTATGTTCCGATGGATACCCAGAAAATTGTAAAAAAATATTGATTTAGCAACACCCACATAGCTTGTGGAGGAGAAGATGCATCAAGCCATCAGGAAACCCTATGAACCGCAAGGTAAATCTCTTGACTACCACCATGGGCCCTATGAACCGAAAGGAAAATCTCTTTACTACCACCATGGGATGTCTCAGCGGATGTTCTCTTCTTATTTTACTAAGATAAATACACCTAAGCATAAAACGTTCTCTTCTTGCTTTATTAACATATATTATATATACACCTAAGCACAAAACACTATAAACTGAAATTCAGAGTAAATATTTGAGCCCTAAGGCTATCTATGCATCATGGATGTCTTAGAAAGGGGGCCTTCCATTAGGAGCCAGTGCTGCCTCATTTTTGCCACTGTAGTCATGAAGAGCAGCTGAAAGGTTTGCTCTGCATGGTGGAACGATCGGAAGAAACCAAACAAGATACCTATCAGAACAACCAGAAAATCAAGGCATGAACACACCTTACATATAGTGCCACAACACGTTTTTGCAGAGCCCTGTAAATTGCTCAATCAAAGAAAAATCAAGGCATGAACACACCTTACAGATAATGCCACAACACGTTTTTGCAGAGCCCTGTAGCTCTCACTGAATGTACTTTATCACAAAATCTGTCTAAATCCTTTCACCCACAAAGCTCTGATCAACGCAAGATCCTTACTTATACTTCGCTTAACAATTCTCTAATCAATTATAAAGTCTTTCCGCCCTTCTGTAATTAGTGTGTTGTTTGGGATACGCTTCATAGAACTGTTGCATTAACTGTATATTGAATATGATTCATAGAATGCTGTGTTGTCACTGGAGAAGTATGTTTTCAGTGTATCCCGGACGTAATGTAAAGGAGATCAGATGTGCACATTCATTTCCTTAATTTACATGGGATTAAATGTAACTTGAAATTTGTTGCAACAATTTGATTTAGTTGATAAATTTTTCTGTTGTTGCAATATCTTGAATGGTACATTATTCTAGTAGTTAGTTTTTATCCACAGATGTTAATAGTTAGTAGCAAGATATTGTATTCAGTCTTTATTTTTTTTCTGTTTTTTATGATCGAATTGCTTCCTCACATCTTCCATATATTGGACTTATGATACGATTTTCAATTCTTCATTTTACACAATTAATTGGGTTAGAGAGATTTTTAATTGGCCTCCTTTGTTACCGATTTATATCTTTTGTGTCTTCTGGGTGATATAAAAATGGAGCCTTGTTGTCTATATAATAAATCTGTATCAGAAAGCTCAACTACAAGCTGCTAATGCATACACACCAATGATTATACACATGAACTTTTAACCCAAGAAAATCATAAGTTTTCAACTTTGTCTTTGGTTTCTTGTTCTTACATATATAAATATGTGAACTTCCTAGGACATAAGTATCTTACTTATTTTTCTGGAAGATGCCCGATGTTTATAAAACTGATCCATGTGTCCCTTATTTTTTCCTCCATCCTGTTTGCCTTTGCAAACTCTCATGTTCCTTTTCAACAGCTCTCTCTGGTTTTCCCTGCTGTAGGGTGACAATGTGAACATGGAAGAACTTCTACAAGATGGTGTTGAGACAACGCCCAGTCAACCCAATGGCAAACTGATTAGGTTCTGATGGATGTGCAGCAATCACAAGCAGATAGACATTGCCACTGCACATATAAATCAACACAAATCCAGAATCTTGCTTAGAATTAAAGACATTGACAGACATTTCAAATCTTGAACATCTAAAATATCTCAACATAAATGGGTGCATCAAGAAGGAAACCGTGAATCCTGAAGGCCTGAGATCACTAGAAAAACTATGCATGGAATTTTGCTTAGTTTTTCTAGTGAGAGAGGGCAATCGTCTATCTGCGGGGTCTCATCGTATACCCAATCAATTGGATGGATGAGATTATTTTGATCGTCTAACACTTAAATCGAAGGTCTAGAAATGTACACGTAATCCAAGAGGAAAGTTCATTTCAAATGGAAATGCCTTACGACGTAAATATTTTCTCGATTGGTACCTGTAACAAAATCAATAATTGAAAAATAAAGTTGGTTATTGAAGCATAGGGGAAACATTATCTAGAAGCAGGAGGAGAAAAAAACTATCAGAATAACAAACATTGACCTGACAGGTAAACCACTAGACGGTAATCTAGGAAAAATAAATAAATAACAATAACAATGTCGAAGTATTTTTAAGCAGGAAATCTATGTATAATTTGTTAATATTGGTTGCATTTCCAATACTGACTACATGGAAATAACCATACTGAACGATTAAAGTATTGAACTGAAAAAAATTGAGAAATAGATAAGGGAAATATTTTACTCCTGTCGTGCTTGAAATATTTCCCCTTTACTAACCCCAAACTAGCTAACATAACTCATAATAAATAGGAAACCCAGGGGATCTGGTAAGGGAAACCAGTCTTACCTTAACCGTCATGAACCGAAAGTGGAAAAAATAACAAACCACCTAGAAAAATGGCCTGCATACTCTTGTACCAAGAAGCCATTGAGCAGATGAAAGAATAGAGAAAAAAAAAAAAAAGGAATTGAGAAGAAACCCTTTCCAATCAAATTAACATTAACCCAATAATTGTAAAAACGTGAATACCTAAAACGTGAATACCTAACAGGGACAAAATAAGGTAAGGTTCCTCTCTGGAATGCTAATAACAATTCCTGGATGAGTTTTCTAGAGCCTCTATAGAAAACACGTGGAGAAGAATAACAACTGCATATAAGTTAAACCTGACAAGGAATCGGTGATAATTGCCATCATTACCATAAATAATAATAACAATATGCGAACTAACCCCAATTTTCAGACCTAGCTTGAAATTACTCGATGTAAAGAGGGAAAAAATAAATTGGTACCTGTAAAAAAATTGGTAAGATAAGCCCTAGTGTATGTCAAAGAAAAATTAGAGCAGTCTAACCCAATATAGACATGATAAGACATAAATAAAGATGCCAAGCCAATGCGTAAAAAATAAAAATATTTTACCTGGTGTTCCTGATGCCTCGCTTGAAGGAGGGGAGGTGCACGATGGCTAGGGAACCTGGTAGAGGGATCCAGTTGGCAAGGTAATTTCCATCACTCACAATGGCGTTCAGAGAAGCATACAAAATTCCATAGGGAGATAGTCATGTGGAAGCAAAAAAAATCCAAAATGAGACTTAGGGTTTGAGAAGGGAAGTTGCACCGTCAGATGAATAAGAAACACTTCTCACCGTTCATAGGAGGAAAACTGACATCCATGCGAAAATCATATGGGCCTAACTTACATGGTGATCAACCTCTCCCTTCACAAAACCCATAACCACTTAAGGCAAGTCAACCTCCTTACCACTGCTTGACAGTGAGTCTTGTATTTTTTTAATGGAAACAGGGGTATCTCCAACATGTTCTAATTTGCAACGCATATAGAGATGTGGACAGAAAAATATCCAATCTTTTCTTCTTTAGCTGTAGATGCATAAAACTTATTAATAGATAGGGCATTGATTACATAGATTTCAGAGTGTTATAAGTCTCAAGAAACAAGTATCTATCCACCTCTGCACAATAATGTTTCTCATCTTGAGAAGATTGGCTAAATGGCACATTTCCTTCAAAGGAAACTCTGAGAATGTATATGATTCATCCAATGGTTTGTCATGCAACGAAGGAAGTACTGAATTTATGAATGAGTGGTCATGGAGTAGTTTCCAAAGGACAAACATCCGATGTAATATCGATTCCCAGGAAACCATTTGCTACGGCATAAATATTTCCTCGATTGGTACCTGTAACAAAATCAATAATTGAAAAATAAAGTTGGTTACTGAAGCATAGGGCAAACATTATGTAGAAGCAGGAGGAGAAAAAAACTATCAGAATAACAAACATTGACCTGACAGGTAAACCACCAGACGGTAATCTAGAAAAAATAAATAAATAACAATAACAATGTCGAAGTATTTTTAAGCAGGAAATCTATGTATAATTTGTTAATATTGGTTGCATTTCCAATACTGACTACATGGAAATAACCATACTGAAACATTGAAGTATTGAACCGAAAAAAAATTGAGAAATAGAAAAGGGAAATATTTTACTCCTGTCGTGCTTGAAATATTTCCCCTTTACTAACCCCAAACTGGCTAACAGAACTCATAATAAATAGGAAACCCAAGGGATCTGGTAAGGGAAACCAGTCTTACCTTAACAGTCATGAACCGAAAGTGGAAAAAATAACAAACCACCTAGAAAAATGGCCTGCATACTCTTGTACCAAGAAGCCATTGAGCAGATGAAAAAAAAGAGAAAAAAAAAAAAAAAAACTGAGAAGAAACCCTTTCCAATCAAATTAACATTAACCCAGTAATTGTAAAAACGTGAATACCTAACAGGGACAAAATAAGGTAATGTTCCTCTCTGGAATGCTAATAACAATTCCTGGATGAGTTTTCTAGAGCCTCTATAGAAAACACGTGGAGAAGAATAACAACTACATATAAGTTAAACCTCACAAGGAATCGGTGATAATTGCCATCATTACCATAAATAATAATAACAATATGCGAACTAACCCCAATTTTCAGACCTAGCTTGAAATTACTCAATGTAAAGAGGGGAAAAATAAATTGGTACCTGTAAAAAAAATTGGTAAGGTAAGCCCTAGCGTATGTCAAAGAAAAATTAGAGCAGTCTAACCCAATATAGACATGATAAGCCATAAATAAAGATGCCAAGCCAATGCGTAAAAAATAAAAATATTTTATCTGGGGTTCCTGATGCTTCGCTTGAAGGAGGGGAGGTGCACGATGGCTAGGGAACTTGGTAGAGGGATCCAGTTGGCAAGGTAATTTCCATCACTCACAATGGCGTTCAGAGAAGCATACAAAATTCCACACGGAGTGTCTCAGCGTTGACGAGCAGCACCTCCAGAGTTCCCCTCGGCATCTTTCATTGTTTTCCTTCTACCTCGTGAAGCAGATTTCCACAGGGTCCTCGAATATAGTATCCCCGAGCTAGGGCAGGTGCACTTGGACGTAGCATAGCCTGGCGAGAGGGCAACCGTCTATTTGCCGAGTCTCATCGTATACCCCATCAATTGGATGCCAAGTCTCATTGTATACACCATCAATTGGATGGATGAGATTATTTTGATCCTCTAACACTTAAATCAAAGATCCAGAAATGTACACGTAATCTAAAAGTAAAGTTGATTTCAAATGGAAAAGCCTTACGGCGTAATTAAAATATATTCACTCCAAATTTAATCTGTTTATACAAATAGCCTTTATGATCTTCTTGATTGAATTTACGTCAAACATATTCATTGCCAGGCTTACGTCAACATATTCATTGCCAAGCTTTATTGCTGGCCATGATATACTTTTTCAAAGTGTTCTACATCGATAGAATGATTTATACTGCATAATTTTTGGTTCTAGCGTTTACCGGATAACCTGCTCTGGAATGAGTTTGCCCTATGTCTGAAGATATATTTTTGGTTTCTTAATACTGATTATACTTGCTAGATACGTTTAAACTCCATTTCACGTTGTTGTCATTATATTTCCTTACATAGTTGAAATGTTTTCATACCTGCAATTAAAGAGCCTCCAAATGCCATCTGATTTTTGGTTACAACCTTTTTCTCCAATTGAAACTGGTCATCTAGCTAGTAGATTTAGTGAGCCTCTAAGGCAAGAGGTTTGCCTAGCATATGCTGGTTCCAATTGATATAATCACGCAACATTAAAAGCAAGCAAAATATTGAACTAACAGATATTGTTGAGATCTAAAATGCACATACCATAAGAAACTTCTTCAAATATCTCCCACATGCATCATCGTATATAACAGCAAACGCAAACAATCGGTTGATTGCAAATATGACAGCAAAAGCAACATCCTGTAATAGTTTAGAAAATGAAATCGGTGGAATACTCACTCGTTGTCTGCCCATGCAAATTATCAAGAGAATTTTCGGTCAGACAATCGAATTCATGCCATAACCTTCGCTTATATCTAACAAATGAAATTTCTTTTGTGAATAACTGCTATTGTCGAGACAAGTGTAGAGTGTAAAACTGCATTTAAAACTTCAATAAGAACACATGGAAACGTTACCAATACCAAGGAGCACAAAACTTACTTGTTAAGAAAAGCTGATACTTTGGACCAAATGAACAAGATCGTGATGGCAAATATGAGAGCATGGTAAATATGTTCCAGTAGATAATAACGAAGCCTCTCATACAGGAACCAGAGAACTGTAACACCGGCAAGAACACCTGCTAAGGTTTGCTTGTTCCTCCATAGCATTCCAACCGCAACTACACATTCGATAGAGGGTTTTAGAATCATCTCAAGATAAAATTGAGCGCTTCAAACTGCTTGGCAATGAAATAAGAACTAAATGATCTGAAAATCCGCGGGAAGGTTTCAAAATAATCCTCGTAGGTGACCTAAAATTAATACCAGAAACACATCTTCATTTGAGGCCGTCAAAAAGGTGAAAATGAAGAAAACAAATATCCTAACTGCAGAAGTCGTGAATCACCTCTCAAAATAGTGTGTATTAGGTAAATATTCTTCGATTTTGTACTTCAAATCAAGATGCGGATACTACTTCAAATACTGTTTTTATTGTTCAGATGCTTGAAAACGAGGTAAAAAAATACTAATTTATGCTTTAAAGACTCCAAATCTGAAGACGAAGACTTCCTTTTATACTGACTAATTGAAAATGAAAAAACCAGAAAGTAGACATTTTACATTTAATGCCTCCGAAAAGCCTTTGGACGGGCTTCTCAGAGCCGAAGAGACGTTTTTCCAAAGCTGAAATTAAAGACGGCTCAGGTTTCTTCGATTTCTCTTCATTCGAATCAGAAGAAGACGAGCAGCACCAGGGCAGTTTTTCGGCGACCTTTGCCAGTGCACTGTCCAGAAACGACGCCGCCTCATCGTATACCCCATCAATTGGATGGATGAGATTATTTGGATCGTCTAACACTTAACACTTAAATCGAAGGTCCAGAAATGTACACGTAATCCAAGAGGAAAGTTGATTTCAAATGGAAACGCCTTCACTGCGTAATTAAGTTGTATAGTAAAGTTAGGAAAAATATCACTTAAATTTGTAGATTTAAATTTAAAGTAATTGAAATTTTAAAGTAATTAGATTTTTTATTTGTATTAGAAAATTATAAGAAAAATATCCCAAAATTTATTTTTTACAATTTTAAATTTAAAGAAAATGTTCTCTCGATTGGGTATTGGAATTTAGGATAATGGAAGAGGGTATCTTACTACTTTGTTGCTTCTTATCATACTTAAAAGGGGTGGTATGGCTTTCCCACCGCATGTATTTTTTAGGTTGGAATTTAGGATAATGGAAGAGGGTATTTCACTACTTGGTTGCTTCCCATCATATTTAAGAGGGGGTGGCATGGCTTACCCCCCGCATGCATTTTCTAGGTTGAGAGACTTTGGTCTCATGTTATTTCTACTACATCTATGTCATCCCCCACCAGAGGTGGGACAATTCGTTAGTGCATCATGCAATGAGGGGCCTGTATATGGCTACAAAGCTTCTAGGTTGGTTCATAGCCATGAATCGACATGCACAAGAATTTATGCAGAGTTAGTTGTTGGCTATGTGCATCTCAAGCACATGCATTCTACATTGAGCAATAGTGAGGGGAGCGGAAAAAAAAACACAATGGTGGCACTCTCCAAGACGATGGTGGAAAAGACAGTGTTAACCATTGCAAGAGAGGGATGGGAGAGTTATCAACTTGCCCTCACGATTACACAAGTCCATGCCTGGTTGGTCAACCAACACTTGGTAACTCTTCCTATCTTCAATTTCTTCTACTTTGACAATTTCTTACTAGTTTAGTTTCTGTTTGGTGGTTTTGGTATGTAGTGCTCATAGCGCAATAAGGTTGAACATTTGTTTTGGTATCTTTTCCTCATGGTGGTTGTTGGACCCTGCATGGAGTCCTTTATTTACCTCCCCTCAATCACTCCATTTCATTACAAACCATCACAACTTCCCTGGAAGTCTATGTCTCCATGGGCTTTACATATATTTGGTATCCTTATTCACAATCCCTCTGGTTTTTAGGTTGTCTAGGTAATATAGATGTCATCATCTTCAGAAACTCAATGCAACATGCCTAACAAGAGGATGCACTTCCATTTGGGGTCTAGTAGTAGAGGTCCTCATGGTTGATCTCGAGCTCGAGCCGAAGTCGAAGCTCAAGAAGCAACAACCATTTTTCACTTAGGTGGATATTCAAAAGGAAATTTCTTAACTTGAAGCCTTGACCACTAATGATCGACAAGCCCGCTTAGACTCAAAATTCAAGTTCCATTAGGAAATTGGGTTCCTGAACCCAGTTATACTAGGAGAAGATGGAGCTAATAATTCAGCCCCATCACTCTCCACTCACAGAAAAAGACAATCCTAGGTAAGGTCTTGAAGGAGAAACACGAAGACCACAATGATATAATATATTTCCTGAATAAAATCCAATGAATTCAACGCTATCAGTGCTATGTCTTACTAGTTTGGATGCTTTACTTGCTTACATAAAAGGTCATGTCCAATGTGGTCTGAAACCTGCAGCACCCATAAGATCTAGTGCTCAGGATCCAGCCTGAATTACTTTATTTGATTATTAATGTTATGTTTAGCTTCTTGTTTTTGTCTTTTACTTCTTTTAATTAAGTTTATGTTAGTTGTCATGAACGTTAAAGTGATAGTTGTTAACACTTTGAACAATCTAAACTATTTTCACTCGTGAACAATTTTGGTTTCCCCTGATATAAACTATGAGGAGAGGTTATATAGACATTGTTACATATTGTTGTATGAAGACATTATGTGGCAATAAAATTACAAAATCACATACAAGCACACACACATATTTTTGTATTAAGAAATTTTATTATGTATTTCAGTAGATTTAATTTATAATAAAGATTTTTCTTTTTAATCATAAATTTGTTATAAAGAAAAATGAGAGAAATTTTAAACATGCACATAGGTTCACCATAATTTAATATTGGTGCAGAATAAAACAATGCATGTTAGGATCCCAACCTTACTCCCCTAGTTAATGTGTTTGGTTGTTACTTAATGTATTGGGGCTACCTCTATTAAATATGATATATTAGGTATTTTAAGTGTATAATCAATAAATGTAAAGCGCACTCATTAAAAAAATTTAGTGATTATTTTTTATAGTCGTATTCATGAAATCCTCTTAGGTGATTAAGTTTTTGGTTAATTAGAAACTATTCATAACATAAAGAGTTACATAATCTAGTGTAAAGTGATTGATATTGTCTTGAAACTCTATTCCATTGGAACTTTCCCCTTTGAAAAGGTAAATGGACATTTTCTCCAATTCAAAATATGATTAAAGGTTTTTCAATTATTGTTTTTACAATATTTTGATTTTGTTTTATCTAATTTTTATAGTAATATTTATCTCCACATTTCTACTAGATTTTGTTCTAATTATAATGGGACACCAGATGATTGTTTTTAAAGATTCTTACTTAAATATGAACCAACTTACATCATCTCAAATTTGATTAGAGTTCTAAATAACTTCTTGTATCATTGAATTAGATAGTTTCCTTAGTTCTGTGTGTCCTTAACACATATTTCTTTAATAATTTCATTTTTATATATTAATTTACTTTTCAAAATATTAATAAAATTTAACCTAGTTATTTGTACACCTTATCCAAAGGACTTGGACAAACATTAAACTGTATGTAGATATTTATGGATTTAGCTAATATTTTTACAAAAGATTTCTTTTATGGATTTAGCAAATCTTGTTACAAAATATTTTCTTTATATTTCAATTTAACAAAAGAAAATTAACACATAATTGGGTTCTATCATCATATCATATCTAAATTTTGTAAATAATGTAGTAATTTCTTGAAAATTTGACCCAATAATTTTAGCTAATTTTAAAAAAATTATAAAAAATATAACAATATCTCA
>APFE030662609.1:49790-66338 GCA_000404065.3 Pinus taeda
CGTTGATTGAGGGCTCGGGGGTGGCCAGTTGTAGCAGAATCCTGCACAATTGAGCCTACGATTGGGAGGAGAGTCGTCCCCAAATCTTGTGGTCACTTCACAGCCGAAAAGTACAGGTATAATTTCATTGAAAGAATTGTTTTCCTTTTGACATTAATTTTAATTTTACTTGTGTTGTTACATGCGTCTTGTCCATCAATCTTGTTGTAAAACCACTAGAGGCCTGTACACTGCCCAATTTTCTTCCTACACATGTGTTTCCATTTCTAATTTGAGTGGCCTCTTTGGTAGAGATGAAAATGTCAATCGAAACCCTCGTTGATCTTAGCTACAAATTTACCACATGCTTGATCCCTAATTTCTCTAGAGTGCCTACCTTTTCTCATCTTTAAGGGGTGAGTGATCTATCAAAGCTTAGGGGTGATGGTCAACAATAATACCAGCTACAACATGACTATCTCGCCAACGAGTAGGACCAAATCCATATGATAACCACCTCTTTGGTGGAATGAAACTGTTATAAAATGACAATAAAGTATAGACACATGACTTATACGAAGCTACAATGAAAACCGCCAAAGGAACTCTACCTTATAAACACATTGGTTGTAATAATTATCATATTTGCAGAAAGAATATACATAGTATATTTTTTAAATTGGAATGCATATTTTCAAAATTCCTCTAATATATAATGTATTGTAGGGACATAAATTGAATATATTTAATAGTAAAATACTATATAAATAAATAATTTGATGATAATAATAATAACACATCATTGGATCGATATTAATATTAATTTGATTTTTTATTGATTAATTAATGTATACGATGATGATGATGATTAATGTCCATTAAAACCAATATGGTCTATGTGACCTAAAGAAAGTAAGATATTAGTTGAAATTATTTAATATTTTATTTCTATGATCAAAAGGAAGGGAGAGAAGTGCTCCTACATCACCATAATTTTTCTAACTCAACAATTGAAGAAGGTTGGTAGTGTCGCAAAGATTTTGACAACTAGAATGGATGTGAGAAATAGACGGGGAAATCCAATCGAATGTGTTTTTCATATTCAGCCCTCTTTGTATCACAAAGGTGATAGACCTCACACCCATATAAAATAATAGGGGTGACGACATTTTCAAAGATGAACTTGTTTTTACTCCAAACCCTAAAATTTGTTGACTTAAAATTATTTTCAAGCCCATAATAAGATTTCTAGCCTCTAATTATCTATTTCTCAATGCTATGATTATAGTTGATAGTTGAGCTGACGATGAAAGTCAATTCCCTTATATTTGTATGAGGAAAATTTCTCCACGTGGCTATTATCTTAAATGAAATTGTCATAGTTGATCCATTTAGATTGAATTATGATGAATTTAGTCTTACTGGTATTAGCAGTCATACCCATCTTGGAGGATTCTAGGTCACTTGTTGAGATTGTCATGGTTCCTACCTAGAAGAACGATATCATCAGTAGAGTAATGACCATACTAGTGATCCTGGGGCCCTCACATCCTACATATTCCAAACATTATTCTAGCTTATCAATGTAAATGAAAAAACGGGTAAGGGATATGGGACACTCCTACTTAACTTCAATACTATATTTGATTTCTTCCAATCAGCACTCGGTGGTACTAAGATTGGAAATACCATCTTGTATAGCTTATTCATAGCAACCATGAAGTCAAGAGGGACCATTATTTCTTCTATCCTCTTCTATCACTTATCTCAAGGAACTATGTCAATTCTTTTTCTAAAGTCTACCAAACAACAAAAGAGATCAATTTCATTATTGTGGTATTCCTCTGTAATGATCCTAAAAGTAACAAGATGGTCTATAGTTGAGTGATGCCACCTAAATGAATATTTCCCTTTAGTTCTTTTACCCTGGTTTTCAAGCCAAAGGCTAATCTTCTTTTCCAAATGAGCCCATACAATTTGACTAAAATGTGGTTAATCATAATGGTTTTCTACTTGGAGGGAATGTTTTTATCCCCAATTTTAAAGATAGGCATAATAAGGCTTAGCATACAAGGCTTAGGGAAGCCTTGTTTCACTACCAAATTGAGGCGTTTGTGTATATGAGGGATGAGGAAAGACCTTCCCATTTTGAAAATTTCACAATGGTACCCTTCAATATCCCTAGATTTTCCATTATGAGTTTCTTAATTCCAAACTGCACATCCTCCAAGGAACAGATATCCCCCTCTATAGGATTGTTCAAGACAGTGTCTAGAAACATAAAGATTCTTAAGATATATATCCTGTTTTTTTAAGGGGAATCATAAAATTCTTTAAGATAGATATCCCAATTCCTTAAGGCGACCAATATATTTCTAAAAATTTCTTAATAAATTAATATTAAAATTGAAATTTAAAATAGTCGTTTACCAGGTGGTCTAGACATCCATAAAGATTCCTTAATGATATAATCCATTTTTAGGGAATCATAAAATTCTTTAAGAGATAGATATCCCAATTCCTTAAGGGACCGAATATATTTTTAAAAATTTCTAATTTAATATTAATATTAAAAAGAATTTGTAAACTAGTCATTCATTACTTCACGTGAATTTGTAGATTTTGAATTGTATATCTAAAACTATATTGAAAAATAATTTATACTATTTATTTAAATTTAAAATTATACATTATCATATAATTTAAAATAATTGTGTATCATCTATTTTTTCATGTTAATAAAAATTTCTATGAAATTTTCTCATCAAATCAGTATTAAAAGGAACTCTTTTATTATGGATGTCCCTCTCCTAGATCCCCAAAGGCATTCTAAACATCATACAAAGATTTTGGTGTGATTTTCTATGGAGGGGGGCAAAGGAAGGGCACACATTTGCATGGGTCCAATGGGACTGAATTGCCCTTCCTAGGAAATTGTGTGGTTGGGGTCTAAAACACTTTCATTTCTTCTTAAAGGCTTTGGCTACCAAGGTCGGATGGAGACTTCTCACAACACATAGCCTTTGGAATGACATGGTGCATACAAAATACATTCTTTCGTTATCTATTGAGGAATGGATCCATCTCCCAAATAAACTAAGACCCAATATATGCACTATCTGGAAAGTTGTTTGCAAATATTTTCCTATCATTACCTCAGGCCTGACATGGTGTATTGGCTCTAGAAACTGGCTCAGAATCGACATTGATCCATGGTTTGGCTATGGAAATAATCATATTCTCCCTTGGCTCTCATGGCTTTCCTATTCTCAGACAGGATCAAATATTTGAATCAAAATGGGGATCTGGAGAATTATGATATGTGGGGTCAATGCTGGCTATCTGCTACTGATCTCTAGATACTTGAGATATGGCACAATGTGTGGGGGTTATATACCAGTGTTATAGCTCCAAATCTCACTATTATGGTTTGTGATGCTGCACTCATGGCCTAGGGTGACCCCTCCTTCCAGACCTAGTCCAAAATCTAAAAAACAGTGTTTTATTCCTTGTACGCGACATTGCCCTGAGTTAAACACGTGTATATGCGGTCATATATACCCAACCCGCGTAATGTATTAAAACACTTTTAAAAAAATATATTAAAATTCCTATTTTAGGGTGGAGATCGCGGGTTCTACCTGTGATCACATGTTTAGTGCGTGCCTCAACTGTTATTCCCAACCAATTCCTAACTAAAAAAACTACTTTGGCAATGGTTATAAAATACATCAGAAGGGAAGACCTAAGAGGGAGGGAGAGAGAGAAGAGAGAGAAAGGTTATCATAGCTGCGCATTTCCCCCTGATCAGGTCTGAAGACCCTTGTGCCTTCTGCACTTTCCCCATTTTGTACAGGAAACCCTTGTTTCCTTGTGATTTGATGTTCATCCCTTAGTTATGGCATCATGGAGTGAGTCTTGGAAGGAGATATGCTAGAGGCTTGAGGCGGGACAAATCCAGAAGGAGGTTGTGCTTGGAGCCTGCAAAGGTTGCTCAAGTGATATTACTCTTTTTGTACTTTCTATTTGTCTATAATAAAGAAACACATCTTGATTCCCGATATGTTTCTTCTTTATGTTTATGATGTTCATGTTTGAATTTAATGTATGAATGGATGTTTAAAAAGTTTATAACTAACTTCCTTCTATTATAACATAAAGATGATTTTTTGTATAAATCTTTGTCCATATACTGCTGCATTCTTTGCAATTGTTGGTTTTGCAGGGCAAAGGAGCGAAAGGGACGTGAAGAAGGGTTTGGACCCTTGAGGAACTACCCGAACGTAGGACCTGAGGTACGTCCTTCTTACCTTAGAATTAGCTTTTTCTAGCATAATGGCTGTGTGTGTGCATGTTTCTTTGTTCAGACAACTTTCAGTCTGCTAGGGTTCCACCCAAAATCCCTAGGGGATAAAATCCCTCAACAGATATACTTATGTTGTTTGGAGGATTGTGGAGTTATTTCCCCAATGATATCTAATCCCCATTGTTCAAAAGGTTGATCAATGTTGACAGGTTGCAAAGGGAAAGCTGGTTTTCTTTGTCTTCCACTGGAGATTTGACAACTTCGGCATTTCCTTACATATTCGTGAGTATCTCTGAATAGGGTGGGCCAATAATATCTAGCATGAATGATTTTGTGGGTTGTTGTGTCAGCTCCAAAATGTCCTCCTGTCGGTCCATCGTGTAGCTCCTGCAAAACCTTTTGTGCTTCAGGTTTTTCTAGGCATCTTAATAAAACTGAATCATAATTTTGCCTAAAAAGTACATCATCAATGATTATGAATTTTTTTGCCTTTAGTCTAATGGCCCATTTGTTTTTGTAAGAAAGATTAGGAGGTGCATATCCATTTTTCAAATAAAAGATTAAATCTACATATTGAGATTCAGAATTGGTGATACTTATCTAGTTGATTTCTTCAATATGTTCTGTATCACCTGATTCTGGAATGTTGGATGCTCCTGCTAATAACCTGCAAAAACCTTGGCATCTAACAATCTTTGCTGGCTTGATTTCCAAGTCATATTCTTGAAGTGCTATAACCCAATTTGCCCTTTTCTCACCTAATTCCCTTTGGATCAGTAATTGCCTTACTGCAGAAAAAAGGAACTATAACTTTTGTATGGGTTTTTAAAAGGAAGGGTCTATAATGTTTTACAGCTTTATAGACAACAAAGGCTTGTTTTTCAACTTCGAAATAATTTAGTTCTGCACCCTAAAAATTTGAACTAAAAAATGAAATTGGTGCTTCCAAGTTGTGATCATTAATCTGAGTGAGTACCGCTACATAAGATGAATTGGACGCGATAGTATACAATATGAAATGATTAGAAAAATTAGGAGTGTTTAAAGCGGGGGCATTGATTATTACTTGTTTGATTAAATCAAATGCTTCCTTTTCCGCAGATCCCCATCTAAAGACTGAATTTTTCTTAATCATGGTTTGTAATGGTAAAATGATGTGAGAAAAATCAGGAATAAATCTTTTGACAAAGTTGATTTGACCTAAAAATGACTGCATGGATTTTTTGTTATGAGGAAATGGGATTTCAGAAATCTATTTAATCCTATCGAGATCAATATAAATACCATCTTTGGAAACGATAAATCCCAAGAGCTTTCCTTGATTTAGGGAAAAGAAGGATTTTTTGGGATTGAGTGAAATACCATACCTTCTACAGCGTTCAAAGATTTGATTCAAATCATGTAAATGGTTGGATCTCTTCTTGGAAAATACAGTAATGTCATTTAAATAGACAACTATTGTTTTGTTGATCAATCCTTTGAAGGCTATATCCATTGCTCTTTTGAATGTAGCTCCTGTGTTAATAAGTCCAAAAGGCATTTTCTGATAGGCGTAAGTTCCCCATTTTGTTCTGAAAGTAGTTTTGAGTCTGTCATCAGGATGGACCAAAATTTGGTTGTATCCTGAAAAACCATCTAGAAAGGACATTAGCTCAGAACCTGCTACTGAATGGAGTATCTGCTCCATGGTAGGTAATGGGAAATTATCTTTTTGGCTCGCCTTGTTTAGATTTATGAAATCTATACAAATCCTGATGTCGCCATTTTTCTTCCTAACAGGCACCATATTGGAAACCCAGTTTGAGTGTCGAACAGGAAAATAATCTTAGCTTTCAAGAGTTTATTGAGTTCTAATTTTATCTGACTCTCTAAGTTCGGATGTATTTTCCTCAACTTTCGTTGAACTGGATTTTGTTCAGAAAGCATCATAATGGTATGCTGGATGATTGATGTATCGTATGTTTTTAAGTCATCATACTTCCAAGTGAAGACATGTTTATTTTTTCTTAATAATCTAATAAATGTTATCCTTTCTTCCACAGAAAGCCCTAGTCCTAAATTGATATTTTGAGGGTTCTGCTCAGTACTGAGATTTATCAATTCAAATCTTAAGGTAGAACTTTGGAGTTTTGAATTGGTTACATGTTTAAGCCTGTCTTTAATGCCGTAGAGATCTTCAAGTTTAATCACAGGTTTTGGTATTGAATTTTCCTCATGCTTTTCTTTCATCTGAAGATCATGATTTCTTTCATCAATGATCTGATCATTGTAGGACTTGTCGAAAGTCAAGAAATGTAAGATGTCTTCATCGTGATTGAACACTTGCCAATTGGTGACGTTGTCAGGAATCGATGGTCTAAAAATCAACTCTACTGAAAATCTATATGGGCTATAATCTTCGGAAGGTAGGAGTTTAGAAGCAACATTGGCTAACAAGTCAACTGTTGCATTCTGGGATCTGGGAATAGGTGAAATATTGAATGATAAGAAATGAGATATAAGTTCCTGGACTAAAGACTGATAGTGCTTGAGGTGATTAGAGAGACAATGGATTGTATTTCGAACTTGTTTTATGACAATCTCGGAATCGCCAAACACTTTCAAATATTGAACTTTCAGTCCAATAGCTTTATATAGTCCTTGCACCAAGGCCTCATACTCAGCTGTATTATTCATGCATTCAAATTCTAACCTACAAGAAAGCATTGTTTTTTCTCCCTCAGGGTTGACTAAAATACACCCTACTCCTGATCCTTCACTGGATTTAGAACCGTCAAAATATAAAGACCAAAATAAAGAATTATCAACAATTTTATTTACAGAATTCTCAGTAACATTAACACATCTTGATCTATCGGTTTGTGAAAAATTTTCGACTTGGGATGTGAAATTGTTTACTAAGAAAGGAGATGGTTGGGCAATATAATTGCCAAAGAATGATTCAGAAGAATAATTTCCCAAAATATTATTGTTAAATGCAATTGTTTGATTCTCCTGTTCGAATTCTGTGACAGTATGGGTCATATGTTTCTCCCAATTGATTTTTATTTGATTTGGCTTTCCCTTATAGGGTAGCCACATATGATACCAATCGGTAGAAATATACCCATGGAGCTTCTCAGACCAATCCCTGCTCAAGATTAAACCATAAAACTCAGGTATATCAGCGATTAAGATATCAATTCTTTGAACTACTCGTGGATCAGTCGATAACCTAATAGTTACAGAGTTTATTTCCCCTAAGACCTGGACTTTGGTTCTATCTAACTGCACAATGTGAATTGAAGACTTTTGGGGTTCTATATTCAGTTTAGAACAAAATGAAGCTGGCATTATATTAGATGATGCCCCTGAGTCAATCAAACAGTTGTGTAGATTTCGATTGTAGATTTCGTAGGTTAAGAGGAAAGGGGGGGTGTGGGAATTTGATCTGTCTCCAATTAGAATCATATCAGTAGCCTCAACTCTACCAGAAGGTGGTTGTCTTGAATCATTCACAGCCTTAGCACTAGGAAGAGGTGAAGAAGAAACTGCATTTAGTTCCTTAAGAAGCAATTTCGGCTGATGTTTTAATTTGCTAAGTTCAAACATGGTGATGTTTGCCTTAGTATTCTTCATGTCATCAACAATATTGTAATCCATTGAATCCAATACTACCAACGTCTTTGATGTTGAAGGTATATTTGAGGACGATGGTTGGTTTTGAGGCACTGTTGCAGCCGGATTCCTTGTCGATACCTTTTCCTTTGTAGTATTAATACTTGCACTCCTTTTCTTTGAACTTGCATGGACAGGTTCAGGGGCACTTTTGCTCCTAGTAGTCACAGGAAAAGCTTCTTGTTCAGTTTCAGTGTCAGAGTTAGGCAATATGAAGTCCCACATTCCATGGCATTCAACAACTTCCTCTTCTTCGAATTCATCGGATGGTGCAATTATTTCATCTTCTTCTTCTTCCTCAGGGTCTGAATCTGCATTAGATATAACATTTGGTGGTTTTGATTCAGGTTTCTTAAAATTCCTATATGGTTTCTTTGTTGAAGTTTCTGCTACTTGCTTTTTAATTTCAACCATTTCATTTGACATTGTTTTGAGGAACTTTTGTAGACCCTCCATATCGTATGGATCTTTGGTGATTTTATTCTTTGAATCATCCTTGAAAGAAACTCTTTTGGATTTCCTATCTTTGAGAGCAGCTTTCTTTTCCAAAGCGATAATACGTTTTTCCACAGCAAAGGCTTCTTTCATGTTTTCGGCCAAAGTAGATTTCCCAGCCCTATCTACAAAAATGGCTATATTTGAAGGTAAGGCTGTGATGTACCACTCGCTTCTAATTTGTTCACTTGGCTTGGAATCAGTGAGGATTTTATTCAAGAGCTTATTGAATCGGGAGTTAAACTCCTTAATTGGTTCTCTAGATTCAATCCTTAGATTTGAAAGATCATTAATCAGTGTGGCCAAGGATCTATCATCGCCATATTTGGTAAGAAACTACTCCTGAAAGATATTCCAACTGGTAATGGATCCAGAGGGCAAGGAAAAATACCAAGACCCAGCTGATCCTTGTAATGTGTAGGGGAAAATCCTAACTACAACATCTTCTTCTATTACTCCTTTTAGATTAGCTGACAACATGAAATTATTTATGTGTTCCTCAGCTAATGTTCCAGCGTCTGGATTAAACTTTGGTAACCACTTCTCAGGATAATCAAGTAATGGATGTAATGGTGCAGGCATAGTGACTGCACCAGGATTGTTCCATGGATTCTGAGCCATCTTGGGAGTACCAACGATTGTCGGTGGTGTTCCAGGTGCTTGGGGAGGAGGTGGTAATGAAAACTGAATAGTTTGTGATGTTGAAGGTGGTGATCCCTGGTGAATAATAACATGTAATGGCGAAGTGGATGTTTGACTTCGCACTGGAGATGATGAGATGGAAGTTGATGGAGAAAAGGTCTCACTACCAGAACCTTCAGTGTTCTTTTAAGCCTTTTTCCTTTGGGGTAAAGGCAACTCAGCTGGTTCAATGCCGAGTTTTTCACTTTGAAGTCTAGTGAGATGATGAGGAAGGTGGAATTGTGAAATATCACTGCCTTGAGATACTTCAAATCTATGAGGTGATATGGAGAAGCCTTGAAGTTTCTGGATGATAGTCTGAACTTCAGGGGACTCCAGACTTAAACGTTCTGAAGTATGATGGGGTTGAGTAGTGATAGTTGGTCCCTCTTCTTCTCGTTTGGACACTGGTGTTTCAGAATGCAAATGGGAGGTCCGAGGTGAGGTGGAGGGTGATTTACTCTAAGAATGGTCTGTAGGTTTTGGTTTACTTGCCATTCATAATTGATGGCCCTCCTTCTAGCGCCAAAAATGTTGATGCCCCAAAAATCGCTGCATCAACATCGAGGGATAACCACCCAGTCCGGACCTTAATACAGCTCCTTTTCCGTTTGGGATGGTGACTCCTACTAGATATAATGGGACCAGTTTCCCAGTAATGAATAAAAAGGGGTGGATGAGTGATTGGTTTTCTAATAAGTGATAATGAATGGAGGACTTAATCTATAAGCGAAAACACAAATGACTATTCTATCCCTGGGAGCTTCTTTTCTTAAGCGCAACGTTTCATGATCTATGTTTGTCAATAGGCATATAGATGACACTATTCAATAAACAAAGACATTCATTTAAATAATAATTGCTTCGTTCAAATAGTTGAACGAAGTAATTGATAAAACATTGTTACACTTCTCTTTTTATATTATTGATACATGTATGATTAGAAGAATAGCAAACTATAAACATCCAGTAGTGGAAAGTATAAAGACTGAATTTAAAACACATGCATATATTCAATAATAGCAAGAATGATCAAACAACAATTCACATAAAAAGAATGAATTCAGACATAGATAATAGTACCATATGAGCTGCAAATCATTCCCAACGTCAATCGCAATTCAAATTCCTTCTTCCGACTTAGAAATACTTTTAAATAAAGGTAGTAGTTCACATCCACATAAAATCTTCGTTATCAAAATTGGAATAATTGGTCCAGTTTTCATAAAAGAATATGCCTGAAGTACAATAGTGCAACTTCAGGCTTAAGTCATATACAAAAACTTACGACCCTTTCTAAATACATGAAAGGGTCTATAAATACTAAACTAAGCTAACAAACTAAAAAATTAAAATGCTACTAAATTGGTATAATCCGATCTTGAATATCTCCCCCACAACAATATGGTAATCGGCAGCAATGATTCATCATTTTGGTTGTTTGCCTTTTGTCCTGAGTTGGCATATTGCCAGCATTGGTTCCACTTCTTGAGGGCGGCTGAGGCGAGAATTGATTTGAGTATCATAGGTGGCATCATGTATATCAGGAATGATACACCCGATTGCATCCGTTAGGCATTTGAGGGCGGCTCTCTGGCTGTATGGTTTTACTAGGAACAACCAATAGGTGTCCCAATTTAAACTTTTAATTCCTGAGATCAATCTCCCATTCTTCTCTAGCTCTTGGTGACATGACTGCTCCAATGTCTTGGCTGATAATAATTTACTTGGTGTACATTGAGAAATCATGTTAGATAAATAGAGAGTATTGTTGATCAAGTCAATCAAATTGTTCGTAGATAATTTGTATCTAGAAACCGCTCTCTCTGCTTTCATTAATTGGGACTGCCACTCCATGAATAGAATTTCTTTATGGGATTCTAAAATTTTGGGCAAGTTTGCTGCCTGTCCCTCATTAGAGTCCTGCCAAGTAAGAAAATATGTTAAAGTGTCATCGGCTTGCTCTAAATCCTGCTTGGCATCAACTGATTTGTCTATTATAGATGTTGTTATGTCGCACAGAGGTTCAACTTGGGAAATTTCATGACACAACAATCTTATTTGTGTTATTAATGCCTTATTAATCTGTATTGCCTCTGCTCTGAAATCGGCAGGCTGGGGAAGACTCTTGAACTTCTCTACTTGAGCTGATAATTGAGCAATTTGCCCATCTTTTGTCTTTGCCATCTGTTCATTTATTGCCTTCAATTTTGATAATGCCTCCGATAATTCTTTCTGTCTCTGAATCGCTCCCAAATCAACCCTCTGTTTCTCTTCATGCAACTGTTTTTTGAGTTGGTTATTTAACTGTTGCTGCGTGCACAGTTGTTGTTGTAGTTGCTCTACCTTCTGTTGTTCTTCCGATAGCTGTGTTTGTAGTGAAGCGATCACTTGATCCTTTTCTTTCAACAAATTTCTTACCTCCGATGCCTTATCCATGGTGGCTGCCGAATAGGCACCAGCATATTGGGACAACTTTGTCAGGTCAACGGAGGGGTCAAATTCTTCCTTCCACACCACATTGGTTGTTATGTTTGTTCAGGGAACAAAGAAGGTTGATCAATCCTTCTCCTTTTCTGTTGTTTCTTTATTATAGCCCTGTGTTTCGGGCTATAGAAAACATCCAATGGAGGAATGATCTCCATCTGCAAAATAATTTGATCCGAAGGATCCTTGGGAATTATTTCTACTTCTGTAGTCAGGGGTAGACCGCTAGTTCCTTTGCTTGGAACCTCCTTTGATGCAGTATCCTGTGTATCGGCCGCTTTGGATGTATCGACATCCATTGAGCTCTCAAGATTGCTTATAATTGAATTAAATTGTTGCCATTCCTGGAGCAATCTTGGGTCAATTTGAGTGTCGAAACTCACCTCCTTGTTTCTGCTCCTGCTGCTTTTTCTGTTCCTCATCCCGTATTCTCTCCTGTTATTTCTTTTCTGCTTCCTCTCTGTCTTTCCTCTGTGTTTCCTCTTGTTCTTTCCTCTTTGCCTCTTCTTGTTCTATCCTCCAGAGTTCCTCCTGCTCTCTTCTTTGGACTTATTCAAAGATTTCGGATGTAGCAGGAGTTTCGTTGGTAAGCTACTGCTCAGGCTCGATTGATTGTGTCATCGGGGCAATGGCTAACAAATCTAGAGGCAGAGTTTGCAACCTCTGTTCTCTAAGTTTATTAAATTCAACTAACCTGTCATCATGGTATCTCATTTTAGCTATCTGCTACACCTGAAATATTGACTCAGCTGAGGAGAACAGGTCATCAAACTCATCTTCCTTATCTTCAAATTTAGTGAGTTTGGCCTGGTCTAGAACATTATAGATGACTTTATTCAGATCAAAACGTCTATTAGGCAGAGTGGTGACACTTAGTATATTAATATTTTCCGCCTCTTTCTCTACATATATTTATAATCATGCAGAGTATAGATGCCACACCTTAGAGGAAAAGGAGGCCAAACTTGCTTCTTTGAATTCCTGAGAGTCTTTGTAGCTGATGCGGTTACAAGCTGATATGCTATCTCTCGAGCTAATAGTTTGTCTGGTATATACAAGGGGAGGATATGAGGCCTGGCCTGACTGCTGAAAACTCTTACATAAGTGAATTTTTCTTCTCCAAACCAGGTTCCTAAGGCTGTCAAGTCAATCTTTGCCTGAGAGGAGATCTTAGGAGCAGGTCTATCAAAAATTGCATAGTAAATAGGTAGCATGAATCCATTGCAGACTTGATATAAGTGGTGTTCATAATGAGCTTTCCATAATTTCTAGTGGTAGATATGAATGGGCATAGGGTCCTGTGGAGTCCATCTCCACCCTAACACAGGAAACTCGGAATTAAAATAGAGGGTGTATAGAATGTAGGCACTGAAGTAAAATGGAGGGATGAACCTATCAGTAACACGAGATTTGTTTCTGAAGTCAAGAATAGCTGTAGCTAACTTATCGGATAATATATTCCCCCAATCCATGATTTCACTATTACATGTTGTCTCCATCAAAGGTACCATCTCTATGGAAAATTTTGAAGAATCATGCAATCCCCACATTCGACACATCATGACTCCAGCATAACAATAAGGAGAACATAAGGAATCGACGGAGTACTTACCCGAAGACTCATGTTTGTGTTTCACCGGGTTCTGTCTCCATTCCCGTATAGGCTTTGATTCAGTCTCATTTTCATCTCTAAACTTCTCCAGGAAGGCTTTATTATACTTCTTCTCTGGTTCGGGCAAATGGTCCATTTGTCTCAAATCGTTGGGCTGAAATGAACCGAATACTCTCCCATCAATAGTGCAGAATGTTCTGTTCGTAATTGGAATTTCTTCAATGGCCCATCTCACCACATCTATATATGGAAGAATTTTCTCTTGAGCTGCTATCCTATGCAGGTAAGAATCAGCCAAATCTTTTAGAGTAGTATCAGACTTCCGGCTTGAGCCTGTTGTAGCTTGTACCGATGTTCGCTGAGGTTCTTCGGCTTCAACCAGGTTGTAAATGCTCTGCCAAGTAGTGTTGTCGAGGCCGAGACATGTGGTATCTAAGATTAATCCCTTTTTGCTTGGTCCTGGATCGGTGGCATGTTGTCCTGTTACCGCAGAAGCTGAGGCTGTTCCAGATTTCTTAGATTTCTTCCCCATTTGGTCTGAATTCGCTACTACGGAAAAGCTCTGCACAAGAGATAAAATGAACGTAATGCGGAGAATAGATGGCGAAAACCAAGTATGGAGGAATTGTTTCAATCAATGAATAATGGAAGATTATCATAAGGCTCCCACGGATACAATTTTTGAAGGGATTTAGGCATAACTGCTCCATTAATTGGCCGTTTAAACCTGTCAATCATTTAAATGCTCATTATATCCTTTATTTGCTGAATAATCGTTTAAGCGTGGATTTGATTTTTTGGTGGTTGGACACAAGCGAATCACTATCGGGAAGAGAAAAGGCTTTTAATGATAATTAATATAATATACAAAGCCATAACAATCCTTTTTGAAAGTAGTGCTTGGCTTTTTCGCAATCGGTGATCGGAGGAATCCTTGGGCAGTTTTATTTAAGTTATTGTGGAATCCCCGATCGCCGATAGCGATATCGCTTGACTCGCATCGGGAGCTTTAAGGAGGAGAGTTTCGTTATATTCATATCGCATTCCCCGATTGCCGATTGCGATATCGCATTGGAGAAAGGGGAGGGGCCTTTTGTTGTTCGTTTTCCCGATAACCGATGGTTACTCGCACTTGTAGCATCGGGGAGAATCAATGGGTCTTGGTTATGCATCCTTTGTTATTGCGATATGCGATCTTGCGATCGATTTATCGCAATAATAAAGAATTATTCATTTTATTATAAGACCGATTATTTATCAACTCAAAAAGGGTTTTATAATGTTTTGTTTGTTTCCGGACCTTTAGAGGAGTGATAGGGTAATACCAATTTAATCTAAAAGGGACCCATTTCATATTATAGTTTACTAAAGTAAAATTTTATGAAATGGGGGGTTGTTATATAGCACAACAATTGGCGATTCGCTGGAAGAAACAGTCATCTCCGAAAAAATATTGGAATATTTGAACTTTCTTTACATAAATATCTTATCAAAAAGGAAACTTCTAATATAAATAAGTATACACACATTCTGAATATAATAAGAGCATGTTTTTTACTAATTCCTTCTCTTGTTAAAATTAAATACATTATAAGTTTTAAATTGGCCTCTATTGGTTGATAATGATAAAACAAAACACCTTTCCAACTTAGCCTTTTTTATTGACTCCTTTGTCACAGGTAGAGCCTCTGCTGCCAGCAAATGTTCATAGTTTCGACAGGGATACCTTTTAACCATTTGATTGTCCATGACCCCTCCCATCTCAGAGTATGATTAAAAGAATGAATTCAAAACATGTTTTCATATTTTGTATTTCTTTTCTTTTCCATTTTGTAAGATAAAAAGCCATTGTCCTGGTTTGGTTGCCAGCTTTTTTGACAATGCCATTCACTGGTTGTAATCTAATCGAACAAGTTGGCTGGTGATGAGACCCCTTGTCTTATGCTTATAAGCCATTACCCTGTTTTGGTATGCAGTGTTGGTAATGTCGGTTAGACTATTTCCCAATGATCATGGTAAGAAGGCTTGTGATAAGACCCCTTATCTTTATATCAGATATTTTAGAATTACACTCTGAGTAATCATAAACTTGGATGAATGGGATGGACAATTTTCTTCTTAAGAGAAAATGGATGACAAGGTAAGAGTTGAAGATGCTAAGATTGAATCAGTTTCTGTTTTGATATTGATAACCCTTTTGTGGCCAGTTTCAAAACATTAAAATGTTTTACAGTTGTTCTAAATCTTGAGAAGATTTTCACAAACATAAAAATGGGGTTTTCAGAATGTTAATATACCTAATTTCCTAGAAATTGTCCCTTTTGTTTAAGGTTTCTATTTTAAAAAAGTAAATATTAAAAGTACTTCTTCCGAGCAACTTTTCAATATAGCAAAGGCCAATAGAAGCTATTTTACAACTTTATTTCCTAATGGTCCTAAAAACTGCAAATCCTACTGAATTTAAAAGAGAAGGGGTTACCTCCTCAATTGAAAAATTTCTTTAAGATGAGGCCATTAATAGGAAGAGAGTCCCTCTTTCCTGATAGATCTTGTAATATGAATGTCGAATGGCCTATCTTCTCGCTGATCTAAAATGGTCCAAGCCACATATTTGGAATTTGGTGTGTTTACCTTTATCCTCATGTGCTTTGTCCCATTTTAGAACTAGATCACCAACCTGCAAATGTTTAGAACTAGACGAAGCTGAATCAAATGATGACTTGATTATCTGCTGATGTTTAGCATGAGTAATTTTGGTCTTCTCTCTCTCTTCTTCTAATTTTAAAATTTGATCATGTTTGAGTTGGATAGAAGAAGAGGGGCTTTCTTCAATAAACTGAACTAGGGCTAGAGAAGGAAGCACTAGATTGGTCGGTAGTACTGCTTCTTTCCCATATACAGGATTGAATGGAGAAGTACCTATAGAAGCCTTCTGCATTATTCTATCAGCCCATAGTGCGAATATTAAAGATTTGTGCCTGTTTTTATGATTTTGTTCGATAGTTCGCTTAATGATTTTGACTAGATTTTTATTGGTAGACTCTGCTAGACCATTACCCTGAGGATAGTAATTTGCAGAATATTTCAATTTAAATCCTCTTTTAATAGCAAACTCAAACATGGAATTTCCAGAGAAATAAGATGCATTATAAAAAACAAGAGCATTTGGGACACCAAACCTGGTAATGATGAATTGGTCTATAAATTCTATAATTCCTTTAGAGTTTGTTGTCTTTAATGGAATTGCTTCAACCCACTTAGTAAAGTAATCAGTAGCAGTAAGGATATACTTATGTTGTTTGGAGGATTGTGGAGTTATTTCCCCAATGAT
>APFE030662609.1:69754-127980 GCA_000404065.3 Pinus taeda
AAAGAAGGAATTTTTGGGATTAAGTGAAATACCATATCTTCTACAACGTTCAAAGATTTGATTCAAATCATGTAAATGGTTGGATCTCTTTTTAGAAAATACAGTAATATCATCTAAATAGACGACTACTGTTTTGTTGATCAATCCTTTGAAGGCTATATCCATTTCTCTTTGGAATGTAGCTCCTGCGTTAACAAGTCCAAAAGGCATTTTCTGATAGGCGTAAGTTCCCCCTTTTGTTCTGAAAGTAGTTTTGAGTCTGTCATTAGGATGGACCAGAATTTGGTTGTATCCTGAAAAACCATCTAGAAAGGACATTAGCTCAGAACCTGCTACTGAATGGAGTATCTGCTCCATGGTACGTAATGGGAAATTATCTTTTTGACTTGCCTTGTTCAAATTTCTTAAATCTATACAAATCCTGATGTCGCCATTTTTCTTCCTAACAGGCACCATATTGGAGACCCAGTTTGAGTGCCGAACAGGAAAAATAATCTTTGCTTTCAATAGTTTATTGAGTTCTGATTTTATCTGGCTCTCTAAGTTTGGATGTATTTTCCTCAATTTTTGTTGAACTGGTTTTTGTTCAGAAAGCATTGGAATGGTATGCTGGATGATTAATGTATCATATGTTTTTAAATCATCATACTTCCAAGCGAAGACATGTTTATTTTTCCTTAATAATCTAATAAATGCCTCTCCAAATCAAAGATTTTCTTCTTCAATACTAACATTTCTATTCAATGAAATATCTCCAGAGTTCTCGGCTTTCAAAGAGATATGCTACCTTCCAAATATTTGGGAGTACCGCTCACAAAAATACCTCTAAACAAGACTGTTTGGGAGCCTATGATTAATAAGCTGCATGACAAGACTCGAGTATGGACAAACAGACCTTTGAACTTTGTGGGCCAACTAGTGCTTACAGAAGTTGTCCTTCAAACAATCCCCATCTTGATGTTTTCAACCCTTCCAGCTCCAAAAGGAGTTATGCAACAATGTAGAAATATCCAAAGATATTTTCTTTGGGGTAAAGGGGAGGAAAGGAAGAAATGGGCCTTGGTAGCCTAGGAAAAAAATTGTAAACATAAAAGCCACAGAGGTTTAAGATTGGATGATCCTAAGGTGCTAAATGAATTTTTGGGGGAAAAATTATGGTGGATATGGATAAAAGATTTAGATGCTCCTTGGGCTCAAATTTGGAACCAAAAATACGTAAGTAGTTGGCAAAAAAAGGACGACATAAGGATGTTTGGCATCATAAAAGGCTCCCACATCTGGAATAAAGCTTGGGAGAATAGAGGCATAATTCAAAAGAATAGCTTCTGGGAAATTAGAGTGGGAGACCTAGCATGGTTTTGGGAGGATAAGTGGAAACAGGAATGTAAGTTGTCAGGAGAGGAATTTTTGGATCTCATGAATGATACCGATACCAAAGGGTTACTCTAGGTAAGTGATCTTTCAGATCAAACAAATAGTAGAGGAAAATGGAGAACCTGGAAGAAAATTGAATATAGAGACAATAGCCCCTTGAAAGTAAAGGCTGATGCTCTAATTAACATTCTGGATCAAAGAAAGATATTGATCTAAGCTCATCATGACCAACTCAGATTGGGAAATAACAATGAAGGCATCGATAACCTTAAAGAGGAAAAATGCATAACCCTTGAGCTTGATTCTACTAAACCGGAATGGGTTTGGAATAATCTCTTGAAGAACCAAGGATGGATGAAAACCAAACTATTCATGTGGCTGGTACATCATGAGAAAATTCTGACTTAGAAGAATATCTGGAAAAGGGTTGTTTTGGGCCCATCCAGATGCCAGCTATGTGAGTCACAAGAGGAGACAATAGAGCACCTTCTCAACACCTGCATATTTACCTCCACATTGTGGGATGGTATCACCTTAATGTTCAGAAAAACAGACAGGGACAGAGGAAGCATTACTAATACCCTAAGAAACTAGAGGAGAAACATCTCTAATTGTGAAACGATAAACAAATCTTCGACTTTAACTCCAGGCTTCCTAATTTTGCACGTCTGGAAAGAGAGTAACAATAGAATTTCAGAAATAAAAAAAGTTCCTCCCAGAGAATCATGGAACAAATTTTAAGATAGCTTAAGGAGACGGTTGGAACTTTAATGCAAACACCCCCTAAAAATCTCACTTCAAATGCTAATGTACAGATACTTCTTACGTTGGGTATGTAGGGGCTTATTCCTCAGGGCAAGAACAGGTTGGTAAAGCAACCTGTTGCTGATAAAGATTTCTGGCATCCTCCCCCTCAGGGATTTACGAAATGGAACATAGATGAGGCCTTAAAAGGAAATCCAGGTATAGCTAGTTATGGTGGTGTGTTAAGGGATGAAAAGGACTGCATACAATACATTTTTCATTTCAATTTGGGAAGAGCCATAAACAATATGGCAGAGCTAATGGAACTAGAGCAATGTTTAGAAATCCTAAAGCACGACAATGTTTAGAATATCATAATTGAAGCAGATTCTGAGTTGATCATCAATTCAGTCAAGAGAATCTATTGTGGTCAGGCTTCATAAAAGGTCTCGAGACACTAGACACTTCTTCAGGTCTATTAAAGAATCCATCTCCACCTTCAGAACATGAGAACCTTAAATTTCACACATGTGCGTAGGATGGCCAATAAATTGGTGGACATACTTGCCAATAAAGGTGCTCTCTGCACTAGAAGCAACAATAAGTACAGATGGCAAGAGGTTCCATAAGGTAGATTGAAGGATGATTGTCTCAACCAGGTGAATGAGTACCAAGAGATACATCAGAACAGAGAATGTTAGCAGTAGCAGAGGTTGGGCTTTGTAGATACACAATCAGCATGAAGTGGTTTTGTAGAGGTAATTTTGAAAGCGGCACGTAGGCCTTTATTAGCTTTATCATTCCAGAATAGCTCAGACATAGATTTCTTGGGTGGGAGATGATCTACAGCTTAAGGATTTTTTCAAAACTTTCTCCTAACATAGATCAACTCAGTTTTTCTCAATGGGAAGACGGGGTGAAGAGTCTTCAGTTACAAGGTACAACAAAATCCCACCATAGATATATAACTGTTGGCAAGGGATACAGTTAACTGGCGTGGCCAGTCTACAGGTTTTCTCGTGCTCGGATGGCGGGAATCCCTTTTGGTTTTATTCAAATGGAGAATCCTCTCACCAGTTGGATCAAATGACTGAGGATCAAGGGTGGAGATTCAAATTGTAGATTCACGGGTTCAGGTCACTGTCTTTTCTTCCTCAGCGGACTTGAAATGTTCCTCATGACAACCTTTAGTTTCAATATCGCCCTTAAGGTGGTTTTCAACTCATCAAAAGCTCTCAACACCAGAAGTGGTTTTAGAGATTTGAGCTCGACGCCATTCAACATGCAACACGTGGCTCTAGTAGGAGAGAGAATATCACCCCCATTGGATGGGTATTCTCTGGGCTTCTTTTCCTTTCGATATGGTTATCAACCGTTGGATCTTGCGATGTGAATCAACAACCAAGATGTATTATGCATCTTGGGGGGTTAGGGTGAGACTCATGCCTCATTATTATCATCTGTGCTCGTTCAGCTTCATGGTAGGTGTTAAGGAATTTCAGTCAAACCACATACGCAATGTTTATTTCCCTTTTCGGACCCGTAATCTGAATATTTTTTTGTATAATTTCTTTTCAGGTCCAGGTTTAGTTCCAACTTGTAGGCTTTTCTTCACTCCATTGTAATGGATATATTTGCATCTATTTTGTGATGGATTTTTAGTTAGGGGTGTGAACCCATGGCACAATTGTTGGTTGTAATTTATGTAATTAATCCCTTTTGGTTAATTTGAATAAAAGGTATGACTCTTGCATTAGAAAAAAAAAGAAGAAATTAGAGGCCTCATGCATAAAAGGTCATCTAAGGATCATAACATGGTTTTTTTCAAGTTCAAGTTTGGAGCTCTCTCATCATTCTCTCTCTCGCTCTTGTTCACTTAGAGTTTTCTTGGAGCAATCTACTTTGGAGCAAAGGAAAGGAAAAGTAAGTGAGGAACAAGCAAGGAAAGGACAGAATGATCAAGTAGCTTTAGTAGGAATACTTGCATGAAACATTGTGCATGTCTAACTTCATATCTGGTTTGGAGATGCATGGTGTTCTATGTTCGTATATGGTTCTATTAATTTCGATGGCATGGTTTTTTCATATTATGACAATGGATTTTAGCCTAACGTAGCCTTTTTATGAATACCATGGTCTGTTGGGATGTTTATTTCGGTTTTAGAAATTTGCAATTGTCAGATGGATTTCATAATCGGGGGCAGAGGTGGTCTCAAGGTTCATTCCCAAAGGCCTAGGAATCCCTTGACCCATTTTGGCAAGATACATGGTAAAGCTAGAGGGAGAAGTCTCAGTTTAGGGCCTAGTGATTTGGGTTTGGACTGCAGAAAAGCCTGAGAGACAAGGAGATGGAAAATTCCTCAAGGATAGTGATGGATTGCGGATGGCATTCCAAGTTTTGTTTAGTTGTGATCAAAGAACCATTTTTTATGTGATCGCGATTTGGTGAGGGTGAAGGTGGTTTAACGTTTGGATTCCCTTTGTTGTTCTTGGATTAGTTGTTTATGAAATCCCACATTCATGCTTGAAATATGGTACGGGGCTGATTGGATGAAAGAGAGATTTGGTTTAGCTATGTCTATGGTTGGGTGTTATGTGGAAGTGTTGAACCTCATTAGATTTACCTATGATTAATAGAACCTAAGTTCTCTTACTTTTTCACTAATTTATATGTAGATTTAATGGCTACAATATCTCGTATATTTATATGGTTTTATGTTGGTTATATGCGAAATTGAATGACTTGTTCATGGCATGGTTATTTCATGTATTTACTTGTAACTTTTAAATGGATAGATGAAAGACCTAATTGATGATGGAGGAGTTCAATGGAGAAGTATGTGACTCTTCTTGTTATGTTTCATATGTTGTCTTTGTCATTTATGTTATCTTGTATCCTAGACCTGCAGGCTGCATTGATACCGAGTGTTTGATTGAATGTCTCTTGAGGGTTCTATTGATGTTGTTGGATGAGTGTGTGTGATGTTTTGTTGATTCCACTTCCATACGGTGACATAAGAGGTCAAATTTGAATGTAGTAGCATCTCTCCTTATGTTTAGCCCAATTAGAATGGTTACTTTGGGTATACCTGGGAGGAGGTTTTACACATTCGTATCAAATCATGGTTATGCTCTCTTTGGGTCATATCTAGGGCTACAGATATGGGTGAATTTCTTGTTCATGCATGCATGTGAGTTGTGTGTGGGGCTCTTACACTTGTGTTCCATGTTTTTTTTGCACTGCATCATATTGATCATGGTAGTAATGAGGTTATCATGAGGAACTTGATGTTGGTTTATGGAATGCATTGCCATGGGTATATGACAAGTTATACAAATATAAGCAACTTAATTACATCCTTGTATGTTGGGTTGCATTCTTGGTTATTTGATTACATGCATTAGTCTTGTAGGTTGATTACAAGAATTGATTTCTTATGCTCACCTACATTTGGTTATGTGTATGTGTAGTTGATTAGGGATTCCCTATGCAAGTCTATAATTGCATGAGGTGATGTGTATATGATGAGCCTCATAATTGGGTAATTATATGGGCATCAATTCACCTCCTAGCCTAGTCAAACCAACTATTCTCACAACTTGTTTCATACTTTTGATTATATTTTGTTTATGAGATGACTTAGAGTTGCATATTTTTCTTTGTGGTCTAATGTGCATTTAATGCAAGATTAAAGGATAAAAGAAAGGAATTTTGGAAAATACCTTGGTCAAAACTCGAATGGTACAAGGGAGGGGAATTATAGGAGGTAAATCCTCCTCATTTACTACTCCTCCATTTGAATATTCCTCCGTCAGCTCGAAGTGCAAACAACCAAATCATGAAGACAAGAAGGCAATCGAGCAAGTGAAAGACAAAGCACCAGTTTATCTTGAGTTTGGGAGCTGAGCCCCCCTAATATTAAGGAATTCGTTGGAGACGTCAGGTGTATAGGTAGAGAGGACTAGGACCTTAGTAGGATTCATATTTTTTATTGTAAAACTCTACTATATTTTTGAGTTGGAATATTTCTTATAGTTTTTGGTGTAATCGATTGTTTTGATAATAAGAATGAGTTTTGTTTTGAGCCAATACTAGGTTAGCTTAGAGGGCTGAAGCTCTTGGCTTAGGGCCCAACCCTAGTGGCCAAGGCTCATCTTTATTGTACATGTATGTTAGCATAGATTCATAGTTTGATTTTTCATTTACTTAAGTCGCTGCATTTCCATTACAGCAGTATAGATTAGATTGTTTGTATGTTAGTTTGATTCCGTTTGTCCCTTCTTTTAGTTAGAAAGTTAGAAAGGAGAAAAATGACCACCACAAGGTTTTCAGCAGGTGCCTTGTCGTCACTTCCTCCCTCTGGGACCATGACTTTAGGAAGAGACCCTTCAGTAGCCCCAAAAACACAGATTTCTGGTTCCTGCATGAGCTTTGGAGTTTGTTGTCTTGATTCAGTATTTCATTCATTTCATTGTCATCTTTTTCCATTACTCTATTTTTGCAATAAGATCTCATGTTCACATTTCCTTCAGCACTTTCTTCATGCATAATATGGGCAATTGTTTCATGTTTTTTTAGTTTATGAAGATGTATATTGTTGCATAGTTTCTGGAAGACACACATGTTTTAAGCACTGGAGGTGATTTAGGAGGATGTCTAGACCTTATCACCAGCATCCATCTTCCACCTCATCAACCGTAACCATCCCTTGTTCCACCATCACCCTCACTAGTTTTCTTGTCCTTTTCTATTGAAATCCCCCTAAACACATTGAGTGAATCTAGCCATCTCTTCTCTTGGATATCGACTCCTAAGTGTTCCTAGACCTTCTAACACCTTATCCCTCTTCACATACCTTTTCCCAGCTTCCCAACACCTCCAACACCTCATAATTAGCTCTCGGTTGTATCCTGTAGGTTTCTTGTAATTCCTATAGGATCATCATGTAGGTTTCTAGTAAATCCTATATGTTTTCATGAAACAACCTGTTTTGAGGTTGAATTGATGGGGAAGCTCTAGGAAGTCACAAAAGGCCTCCTAGGACCCTTCCACCGCATCCAATCAATCCATAAGCCTTTTATCATTCTTCAACCACCTTTCGTCCACCTATTACATCCACATGAATGATTAAATTACATGTTTGATTTTACCAAAAAGTCGGAAAAAAAAGAAGAAAAGTGAAAACATATTTAGTTTAGTTTTCTTGGTCAAACATTAGTATGCTTTGATGATCTTTACTTCTATAACTTAGAGAGCAGCATTAGTTTAGTGTTTATTTGGAAATTTTGTTAAGCATAGTTGTTTAAATGGTTAATCAGGATATGGTGTGATTTAGCATTACATGTTGCTTTCCTCATTATTGCAGTAGAGTATCTCTCTTAGAATGTATTTGATCTTCTTCCATCAAAGAATCAAGATTATTCTAACTCGATGGAAGTTTGGCTTCGAACCCCTAGGGTCTATCTCCAGATGAACAGTGACAAGTATGACCTTCCCTTTTACTTGTGCATATATCATTGTCACCTCTAAGTTTGTGGGAACCCTGGGTTGATAGGTAAAGCTGGTAGCCCAAGAGTGGCAACATCATTGCTGCAATACTGGCGCTTATTACTTTTTGGCATCATTGCCAGGGAGGTGTCTCAGTAGAATGTGGTTATTGCTTTCTTTTCTTCTACTTCTTGTCTTCAATTTTCTACTATTAGTTTACTTTTGCAAAACTAATCTAGTAGCTTCCTTCCTTTCATATTTCATTATCTGCTTTCCTTCCGATTTTGCAAGTAGAATTTCACTTCATCAAATAGCTTCTTCATTATGTCAGTGATTTTTCATTCAATCAACAATTTCATTTCTGTAAAGTACTTTCCATCTTAAAAAATCCTACAAAAACCAACCCAAAAACATTTTGTTTCATGCCTCGTAGGAATAGGGATAATTCAGGGAAATTCTTGCCAAATACCCCCACTGCATCCAACAACCAACCTTCTCTCTTCCTCAGTGGTTGTGAACTAGAGGAACCTTTAGGTGAGCAACCTGATATATTTGAAGAACCTGCAGGGGAAGAAGAAGAAGAAGAACCCATTCCTATTCAGCCAATGGCTTAAAACCAAAATGAAATAGGGAATAGAGAGAGAGAGAGAGAGTTGAAAGTGCCTTCCCCATCAGGGAAACCAACAGGGACATTAAAATGAAGAATATGAGCCCCTCTACCCTACCTCGTTTCCATGGTCTAACCATAGAGGACCCCAACACTTTCCTATTTGAGTTTGTTGTTATATGCTGAACCTATGAATATAGAGATGATGAACAAAAATTAAAACTATTTCCATCTAACCTCAAGGATGCAACATTACATTAGTTCATAGGTTTACCTAGAGATAGCATCACAACTTGGGCTCATATGCAGCAGGACTTTAACAACAAATATTCAGACTATTGTAGGTCGAAGGATACTAAAGAAGAAATTTTAGGATGACGATAGTCCACGATGAATCCTCAGAAGAATATGAAGAAAGATTACAACTCAGTTACAAAAGGGCCAGGTGCACACTTGACACCAAGTCACTAATGTTGGTCCTCCTCATAAGAGTAAGGGAAGATCTTTTTGATACCTTACATTTGTTAGCAGGAGGATATATCTACCAATCACCCTATGAGGATATCAAGACTACCTTTAGAAACGATTCTAGGGCAGCCATGAAGAAGGGTAGGGGTAGTCAACATATAACCAGTACATCATCTTCCAACTCATCCATCAAGGGTGAAATTGGAAATATCCTAGAAGATTTCAAAAGTGAGATGTTGCAAATGATTGCGTTGTAATTAGACACCATGAACATTAAAAGGAAGCCAGAGGAAGCAGAGAGAGCCTTGGCCATCTTTTCCCCTAGATGCACCAGGAGGCATCCTAGGAATGAATGTCCATTGAATTGTATTGAGATTTGCTCGGCTTGTGAAGAAAACCGCTCCATAGATAAGTGCCCTTCTTTACCTAGACTCGATGTAGGTATATCAAGGGTCTAATGGGTCACTGAGCAGATTTGCTACATCAACCAAAGGAGACCTCCTAGGCCTAAACCATACAAGCAGGGCATGCAAGGGTCATCCCATGCATATTACAACCCAAACCAAACCATGATTATACGTTCATGGGGACCCCCTTCTCATCCTTCATGGCATACCTACCCTCCTTGGTCCTATGCATCTTAGTATCATTCCCAGCCAGCCATCTAGCCATTTCAACCTTACGCTCCACCACAACCTCAATGGAATACACCACTCCAGGGGTGGAGTCCCCAATACAACACTGCTCTAGCCCTATTTCCTTCACCACCTACCCAACCACAAATCCTACAATATACCCCACGCAGGCAACCCTAGATTCCTACCTAGCCAAATCCAAACCTGAACAATAGGCAGGCTCAACAAGTATACAGTGGAGAGACATCATATATAACTTATGTTATAGAAATCTAGGAGATCAACCTAAGATATGGGAGAATTCTTCTGAATAACCAACCTCCCCCTCCACATAGGGAAGTTGAGGAAGAAAGAGAGGAAAGGAACCTTAAAGTAAATCCACCCTTTCCTTAGAGATTAGCTCAACCACTCGAACCTACCCCAGAAGAAATTGAACTTCTGGGAGAATTGAAAAATCTATGTGTAAAGATCCCCCTTCTCCAGGAAATAAAAGATGTTCCTGTTTACAATAAGTTAATTAAGGATATATGCTTCAAGCATCCGGGAATAAGAAAAAGGGATGCCCCTATCATTAATTTCATTGGGAAGCTATCCGACTTAATGTTGGGGTAGGTAAGATGTCTAAAATATTTGGACTGTGGAAGCCCTATAGTAGATGTGCACACCAATGGCACCATTTCCCGACACACTCTGATCGATCTTGGGGCTGCCATTAATGTGATGACCAAGGACACCATTCTCAAACTCAACCTCCAAGGGTCATTAAGGAAGATGACAACAGTTTTGCAACCTGCAGATCGTTCCATACTCATCGTTGAGGGAATTGTGGAGGATGTGATGGTCTGCATTGACTCCTCAGAGTACCTTGTAAATTTTCTAGTTCTCCCACACGAGGCTAAACTTACTTCTTATCCTCTCATCCTTGGGAAGCCATGGTTATCCACAACCGATGCTTACATTAGCTGCAGAGCTGGGAATATGACAATCAAGAACGGGCATATGTCGAAACAATTAGACCTATACCCTCTTGCTCAACCTTCTCTAGATCATGATTTACCTTTATGGTTGTTGGAAGTGGAAGAAGATGAGGTTTATTCTAGCCAATTTTATGATTTGGAGGAACCCATAGGAGGATGACAACAAGATGAGGATGAATTAATTAAACACCTGCTCCAAAGTCCAACTCCTGGTTCGTTACCATTAGAAGAAGAAGTAAGGGAAACCATCAAAAATCATCTAATTGAGTTATGCTTGCCCAATTCCAACCCACTTCATGTCAAAACCATAGAATTCAACCCAGAGAAAACCTTGGAAATTAATCTATCTCTTTCTGCTCTCGAAGAGGAAAAGCTATGCAACATGTTGAGAGAAATCTAGAAGCATTTTCTTGGAGTTCCAAGGAAATGAAGGGAGTACACCCCTCAGTGTGTACCCACCACATATACATGAAAGAAGGTTGCAAGCCATTCTGACAACCACAAAGGAGGATGAATCTAACTCTTAAAGATATAGTCAAAGAAGAACTACAAAAACTACTAGATGTAGGATTCATTTACCCTATCTCTGATAGTGAGTGGGTCTCTACTTTAGTGTTAGTTCCCCAAAAAAATGGTAAGTGGAGGATTTTTTTCGATTATAGGGAGTTGAAAAAAATCACAAAGAAGGATGATTTTCCCCTACCCTTCATCAACCAAGTGCTAGATGGCCTAGCAAGGAAAAAGTTTTTTCTTTCCTAGATGGATTTAGTGGGTACAACCAAGTCCAAATCTTCCCAGAAGAGCAATATAAGACCACATTCACTTATCCTTAGGGTACTTTTTCCTATAGTTTCCTTCATTTTTTCTTATGCAATGATCCTGCCACTTTCTAGAGAGAAGTCTTGAGTATTTTTGCCAAATTATTGTGTGATGAGGTGGAAGTTTACATGGATGATTTTACACCTTAAGGCTGTGATTTCGAAGAAGCCCTCACTAACCTAGGCAAAGTATTGCACAAATACATTGAAATGAACCTGTCTCTCAGTCTGGAAAAATGTGAATGCTTAATGACTGAAGGGACCATACTAGGTCATTCAATATCTGAGCAAGGACTATAAGTGGACCCGAACAAAATAGAAATCATCCAAAGGGTCCCACCTCCGTAAAAGTAGAGAGATGTCAAGAGTTTCTTGGGGTTAGCTGGGTACTACCAAAGGTTCATAAAGGACTTCAACAAGTTTGCCTCTCCTTTATTTGGGTTGTTGGCTAAAGATTTTGATTTTATATGGTCAAAAAACTATCAAGAGGCCTTAGACATTCTAAAGGGTAAGTTAAGCACTGTACCAATTCTTTGAGGCCCAAAATGGGCCCTCCCTTTTCATATTCATGTCGATGCCTCACACAAAGCCATAGGAACAACCATAGGTCAGGTAGAGGAGAAACTGCCCTATGCCATCTATTTTATCAGTAAGAACTTGTTAAAGGCTGAGCTAAATTATAGAGTGACCAAAAAGGAACTCTTGGTTGTTATGCATTCATTAGAAAAATTTAGGCATTACATTATATTTTATCAAACATTTATGCATACTAACCATGCTGCAATCATGTATTTAATGAACAAATCAGATGTGAATTCTCGAATTATAATGTGGTTTCTTTTATTATAGTAGTTTGTTACAACCACTATTGATAACCCTAGAAAAGAAAACGTTGTTTTATACTTTTATCTAGGGTGAATCTTCTTGCAGGTGAAAAATGAATGGTGGATGACCAGTTACTAGATGAGAACTTATTTCCTATTCCAGTTCTTTCTCCATGGTTTGCTGATATAGAAAACTATTTGGTATCAACAAAGTCCCCACCAAACATGCCCTCCAAAGAAAAGAGAAGGATAGTTAGGCAAAATGCCCCCTCCACTCGGATTGGAGGCAATGTTTTCAAACTTGGCCCAGATCGAGTCTTGAGAAGGTGTGTAAGGGAAAAGGAAGTTTTTTACATCCTTCTGACCTGTCAGGATAGGCCTTATGGAGGTCACTTTGCAGCAAAGAGGACAACATTCAAAGTGTTACAAGCAGGCTATTACTGGCCCACTCTTCATCATGATGTGAAAAAGTACACTAGTGAGTGTGATCAGTGCCACAGGATGGGAAAACGTATGCCAAGAGATGAAATGTCCCTACAGCCTTAAGTGACTTTTGAGCCATTTGACAAATAGGGCATGGACTTCATCGGGCCTATCAACCCTCCTTCAAAGAAAAAAAATACATTATTGTGTGCACTAATTATTTGATTAAGTGGGCTGAAACCAAGGAAATCAAGGCAGCAACAGAAGAGAAGGTGGTTGAGCTCCTAAGGGAGAATGTATTATACAAATTTGGGTACCCTAGAGAGCTAGTCACAGACCAAGGCAGCCAATTTACCTCCAACATGATTGAAGAACTACTCAACCATCACAAAATCAAGCATAATACCTCCACTCCCTATCTTCCACAAGCTAATGGGAAAGTGGAGGTGACCAACAGGGAACTAGAGGGAATCTTAACCAAGGTAGTCAGAAGCAGCAGGATGGATTGGGTAGAGAGACTAGTTGAGGCCATTTGGGCCTATAATACCACATGGAATACCATCACTAGATTTACACGATATGAGTTGGTCTATGGGAAAAAGGCTTTGTTGTCCACTGAGTTTGAATGTACCACATTGAGGATGGAAGACCAACTAGATTTGGATCTCAGTGATGCAAAAAAAGAAAGATTGTTCCAATTGAATGGCTTGGATGAATTTAAAATGTAGGCCCTCCTACATACATAGATAATTCAACTTTAGAGGAAGATCTGGCATGATAAACATATTAAGGAGAAGCAATTTCAAGAGGGTGATTCAGCATTGTTATATGATTCTAGGTATAAAGGCTTCAAGGGAAAGCTATGGACAAGATGGCTCAGACCATATGTGGTGGAGAGATGTCATGATAATGGTTCGGTGCAAATCAGAACTATAGATGAAGGACCCATTCCATTGCTTATCAATGAACACCGATTGAAAATGTAAAAGATGCCTTTATCAAAGAAAGAGTTCATTGACAATATCAATAAAGCAGTGATGATGGTAGAGCAAGTTCCAGCTCCTCCCTCATCGGGGCACTAAAAAAGAAAAAAAAATAAGGACTCAGGTGAAAACCCCCATGAGGCACCTGAGTCCCATCCTTGGGTTGAAAACCTTAGGAGGCAGCCCATTGATGAAAGAAAGAAAATAATAAGAAGATCCTAATGTGAAATCCTTCCTTAAGGTAGCTAGGGAAAACATTTAGGGTGAAAACATCTCTAAGGCAACCTAGGTGTTTAAAAAAAAAAAAGAGAGAGAGAAAAAGATATACTTGTTAATTGTAGTTGGGCGAGAAAGACATTCAAGGATAAAGAGGAGGATCCAAAGGGAACGCTGCCTCACACACATCCATCCCCTCCACTCCCTACCATGCATCCCTCCATCATTCCTATCATTTTCCCACTCCATTGCTTCAATTTATGTGAAGATTGTGTTTTCTATAAGATCCCTTGTATTCCTACAGGATCCCCTCAAAACCTACAGGATGATTATGTAGGAATTACAGTGGCAAAGAAAGCCTATAGGAGGCAATCCAAGGGCACATGCTAGGTTTTCTGGGTCCCTAAAATTCATCCTAGACATGATTTAACACCTCATCGCATCCATTATTGCCATCCTTGCACTCACCATTCAAAACAAAAAGAGATCAATTTTTGTGAGTTATGAAAAAAGAAAAAATAAAGGAAAAATAGAGGAGAGTAGGACAATTATTTGAATTTCCCTTGCTCCACACATACTCCTACTCCTTCTGTCCATTCATTGCACCATCCTCATAGCCACAACCAGCGACATGATTAAGGAATTATGAGGAAGAAGCAACTACAGGACATCCTGTAGCGAATCCTATAGGAGCCTATCCCACAGAATGTCAATCATTAACTAGAGATCTTCACTAGGATGATCGAGGAGCTCCACAAAAGTAGCAACATGAGATCTACAGTCAAAAGTACCTGCAAAAGCCTAGAAACCATTAGCAAACAAGAAGAGGAGGAAGAAGAATAACCATGCAACAAATAAACAATGCAACACCTCTCATCTTCGACAATTGCAGCATGACATCGAAACCACAGGTAAGTATCTCACTCACTCACTCATGTGCATCATTTAATAAAAAGTTGTAAAAGTTACGAGATAGTTGTTTATAAGTGAAAAGGTCACCTATTAACTTGGCCACCTTTGTTCAGTCATCAAATGAAAAATCGGGTTTCCTCTCACACGTGGCTGCAGTCAACTCAAATATAGAGGAGGAGTAGGACAAGAAGTGGTTAACTATAGATCTACGAGATGGGAGCTGATCACGAGGAGTGGGTAATGATGAGGTAGTAGTGGGGACAAGCAATCCAAAAATGGCAACTTACCTCTGCTGCCAGCACACCACCTCAACCTGAAACACCATAAGTGGAAGTAAAACATCGTTTGCATGCATTCATGCATTTCACCTCCTCAAAAATCCCTCACTTAAGTCTCTCTCATAACTCTGGCCACCCACCAGAAGCAAGGATCCATCGTTCTGCAAGAGAATTTCTATAGGAGCATCCGCGGGAGTTCCTACAAGAAGAGTCTATAGGATATAGTCTACAGGATCAGTCTAGAGGATACACAAAGGTAGTCTACAAGATAGGAAAAAAAGACTTCAAGAGGGGATATCACGGGAATTGTCCATTGCCACCATTCTAAAGAGGTAGGCTATCAAAATCCATCCCCATATACAAGCAAATGAACTAGAAATGCCCTAAGATCTAGTGAATTTAGCTACTGTGGGAGGTGAATTACATACACAGTAAACTCTATTTTCCTCGTGAATTTTTTAATTTTTGTGTCAGCCCTCTCATTTTCTCCTGAAGACTCACAAGTAAAATGACAAGAGGGTTTAATAGGAGAGAACCCACAAACACTGTGAGGATACAACAACACCCCCAAGTTCTTGAAATATTTATAAGACACAATTGGTTAGGGTTTCTAAAAAAATTCACAGGGTATGATGATGAGGTGGCTCAATAATTTCCTCATTCCCTCACTCCACAGAGAAGAATCCATGCCACTATTTTAGGTAGAGGGCCCATTATAGATCTCACCTCAGAGCTCATAGTAGGGTCACCACACTTTCCCTGGGAATTCCATGGAGAAAAGAAGACAAAGGAAACAATCAGGTGGCTAAAAGGAAATTCTTTTTAGAAGGTGAAGAACCCAGAGAGGAAAAAGATGGAGTAATGGGGGATAGTTTGGAATACCCATGGAGTGAGGTAGGCTACCAACTCATCAAATATATCTCATGTGAGGGTAGACATAGTGTTGTTTATGGCTACCATTTTAGGATCCTTAAATAATTAAGAATTGAGGTAGAAACACCAGTTCACCAAAGAGTCAACATACCCTATTTCTTGATGCAACCACTCATAGACTTGAACAACAAAGTAAAGGAAGGGAATTCCCAAAAATTGGCTCACCATGGGTTGATGAGGATCCTCATTGATGATGCCCTCCAAAACCTCAGAATCCCTATAACATGGTCAGTCTTCAGAGACTTACGAGCAGAGGATGACATCAAAACCCTCACTTATGATGTTAGTTCCTCTGCTAGTGAGCAGGAGGCAAAAAAAGAAGAAGAACATACAGAGCTATATAGGGATGAGATGGATGAAGAAGAAATTGATACAGAGGAACATGATGAAGCAAAAGAAGAAGAGGTAGAAGACAAGGAGGATAATGATGGAACAGAGGAGGAAACTAAGGAAGAAATGGATGGAGATGAGGAAGAACAACAAGAGGAAGGAGATAAGAAAAACAGAGAGGAACAAGGCATTGAAATAGAAAGGGAAGAACATAAAGAGGAGTAACCTAGGGTGTCCCAGAGGTTACTGAGAGGGAGGCATCAACTCTGCTCACTTCTCTTAGCACCCCAGTCAAGCAAAAAGGGAAAAAAAGGAGGCAAGCCCCACTATATTTCAGAACAATAAAGAGCACAAGAATCAAACAAGGGAAGCCACAAGTATCAACAAAAATTCCAATTGAGATTGAATATTACCCTACACCAATTGACAAAATTCCTTCTCCTAAGTCACCAATCACCTATGTAAGGAGGCCTAGTAGCAAATCAACTTCCTTAAAGGGTAAGTCCATCCTACAGGATCCATAGCAAAACCTACAAGTAGAAAAAATAGTCCTACTGGATACTCTACAAAAACTACAAGAAGCACAAAATTTGGAAGGCAAGGTAGGGGACTAGCAAGAAACAAAATAAAAAGGCCCTAAAACAAAGGAACAAAGCTCCCAACCTAACCTAGACTCCTACTACTGATTTATTGAAGGAGGCAGGGTGATACCTCAAAAATTTGCCATCCCATTGTTTTTCGAACCTCAGAAGGGGAAGGCTGGAACCCACTGATGGATGCAAATCACCAAGTCAAAAGGGGTGGAAGACATTGAACACATGGAAGAGAAGCTCAAAGAAATGGGAAAAGAGCTAAGTGGCTTAAGGGACAGAGAAGTAATAATGAGAGATCAACTTGAGAGGGAAAATGCAGGGCTGAGGGGATAGCTAAGGGAAAGGGAGAAACAACTATCATGTATGGCCAACCTCTCCTTGGAGGCCATCCAGTGTAGGGTGCCAGCTAAATCCTATGCTTTTACATCAAATAACAATGGCTATAGTTTCAGATTAAAAGACTAGCACAAAGGGGCACAATGCCATTTGAGGACTACACGAAGTTTATTGATCTTTGTGATAAAATTACACTAAAGGATAGGGCCAACATGGCTGAGTTTTATTTGTAGAATAGGGCACTCATAGACACGAATGTTTGGGATCCTAATGCCAAGTTAAGAGATCTACAATTAATGGCTTTGGAATCATGGATGAACCATGAGGAGTCAAGGGTTACAGAGATGAAAAGAATATTAGCCAAAGAGAAAATTGAACCTCTTTTCATCAGAGCTGAACAATCAAACTCCATGGCCATAATCAACGCCCATACCTTGATTGCAAATGATCCTCAGCTAGCACCTAGATATATTGCTGCCCAAGAGAAAGAAATTTCACATTTTTAGGATATGTTTAGGCTGCTAACAGATGACAATATGCATGGTTGCCTAAGGAGATGGAACACACTGCCACGCAGCTTGAAGATTGGGGAATATCACTCCCCTCAATGGTTGAGAGAGGCACTCAATAGGACACCTATGTATTAGAAATCAATGCAAGGGTTGAAGATCAATTGGATAGGCCTAAAACTCAGTCCACCACTACTCCTAGGGATGCTAGAAGGGAGAAAACAAGAAGAGGAAAAGAGGAAGTGGGAAGAAGTAGAAAAGAAAGCATGCTTCTATGAACAAGAAGAAGAGACCATAACGTAGGCATGGGATGTTAGAGAGGCTACCAGAGCCATGAAAGACATGAACATTGACTAAGTTGCTCAGAGGATGAGCAACGCTTTCGGTAGGGGTGTGATGATGAGCCTCATCATTGGGTAATTATATGGGCCTTAATTCACCTCCTAGCCTAGTCAAACCAACTATTCTCACAACTTATTGTGTAATTTTGATCATATTTTGTTTATGAGATGAGTTAGAGTTGGATATTTTTCTTTGTGGTCTAATGTACATTTAATGTACGATTAAAGTATAAAAGCAAGGAATTTTTCCAAATACCTTGGTCAAAACATGAATGGGACAAGGGAGAGGAATTATAGGAGGTAAATCCTCCTCATTTACTACCCATCCATTTGAATATTCCTTGATTAACTCAGAGTGCAAACAACGAAATCATGAAGACTATAAGGCAGTCGAGAAGGTGAAAGACAAAGCACTAGTTTATATTGTGTTTGGGAGCCAAGCCCGCCTAATTTTAAGGAATTAATTGGAGACTTTAGATGTATAACTAGAGAGGCCTAGGACCTCAATAGGATTCAAAATTTTTATTGTAAAACTCTACTCTATTTTCGAGCTGCAAGACTTGTGACAGTTTTTGGTGTAATTCATTGTTTTGATAATAAGAATAAGTTTTGTTTTGAGCCAGTAGTGAGTTAGCTCAGAGGGTTAAATCTCTTGGGTTATGGCACAAACTTGGCAGCCAAGGCTCCTCTTTATTGTACATGTATGTTAGGATAAATTCATAGTTTGATTGTTTGTTTGCTTAAGGAGTTGCGTTTCCATTAGAGAAGTATAGATTAGATTGATTGTATGTCAGTTTGCTTCCATTTGTGCCCTCTTTCAGTTAGCAGGTTAGTAAGAAGAAAAAGGATCACCACAAGGTTGTAAGGAGGTGCCTCGACCTCACTTCCTCCCTTGGGGACCATGACTTGAGGAAGAGACCCTTCAGCAGTCCCAAAAACACAGATTTTTAGTTCTTGCATGAGACTTGGAGTTTGTTTTCTTGATTCAAGAGTTGGTTCGCCTCATTGTCATCTTTTTCCATTACTCTATTTTTGGTATAAGATCTCGCTCATGTTCTCATTTGCCTCAGCACTTTCTTCATGCATAATATGGGCAATTGATTCATGCTTTTTTAGTTTATGAAGATGTATCTTATTGCATAGTTCTTGAAAGACACACATGTTTTAGGCACTACAGGTACTTCAGGAGGAGTTCCATACCTCATCACTAGCATCCATCTTCCACCTCGTCAACCTTAACCATCTCTTGTTCCGCCATCACCCTCACTAGTTTTTTTGTCCCTTTTCATTGAAATCCCCCTAGACTCATTGATTGAATCTAGCCACCTCTTCTCTTGGATGTGGACTCCTGAGTGTTCGTAGACATTCTAACACCTTCTGCCACTCATCACACACCTTTTTCCAGCTTCCCAACACCTCCAACATCTCACAATTAGCTCTCGGCTATATCCTGTAGGTTTCTTGTAATTCCTACATGATCATCATGTAGGTTTCTAGTACATGTTGTACGTTTTCCTGTAACAGCTTGTTTTGAGGCCGAGTTGATGGGGAACCTCTAGGAAGTCACAAAAATCATCCCACAACCCTTCCACCCCATCCAATCACTCCATAATCCTTTTAGCCATCCTCAACCATCTTACATCCACCTGTCACATCCACAAGAACAATTAAATTGTATGCTTTATTTTACCAAAAAACACAAAAAAGTGAAAACAAATTTAGTTTAGTTTTCTTGCTCACACATTAGTATGGTTTGATGCTTTTTATTTTTGTAACTTAGATAGTATCATTAGTTTAGTGTTGATTTAGCAATTCTACTTTGCAGAGTTGTTTACATGGTTAATTAGGATATGGTGTGACAAAGCATTACATGTTGTTTTCCTCATTACTGCAGTAGAGTAGCTCTTTTAGAATAGATTTTCTCTTCCTCCATTAAAGAATCAAGCTTCTTCTTACTATATAGAGGTTTGGCTTAGCACTCCTTGGATCTCTCGTCGGATGAACAATGACAACAGGTAAGACCTTCACTTTTACTTGTGCATATAGCACTGTCACCTTTAAGTTTGTACGAACCCCGGGTTGATAAGTAAAACTGGTAGCCCAAGAGTTGCAGCATCGTTGTTTCAATACAGTCGCTCATCAATATACTTGAGTATCTGTTGTTGTCATGCATGAGGTCATAACGTGCACTGTTGTTATGACTTTGCGTTGATGATTGGACCTTAGTTAGTATAATGGTTATGCTTTGATGCACTTATTGAAATATGTTTATATGTCATTATGGTTATGTTGTACATGCATATTGCATATTTGATGATCTTGCAGACACGGTATCCTCCTTGAGTTATGTTAAGGTACATTGATTTATAATGATTTGGTTTACATGACATAGTATGACATGCACGAAAGACATCAGATGGCTAGCAAGGTGGTAGACTACTTAGAATATCCCTATACGTCAGATGGGCATTGTAGTGTGGGGCACACTTTTGACTTGGTAGACACATTAAGAAGCCTAAAGGAAGAAATAATGAGTTGCAAAGCAAACAATGACAAAATCATGCAGGCACAAGAGAAACAAACAGAGGTGAATGCAATATTACTTTAGAGTTTTTCAGATTTGTACCGAAAAGGACCTCTTCGAATCAACCATAGACATGAGGACATAACCAGTGGGGCATATTGCAACAGGACTCATAGTAGACATAGTTTAGATAGATCTAACACTATCAGGGATGCCAAGAAGTTGGACACTCCAAATAGGAGCGGTGACAGACACTGGTATTACTCTAGTTCTGCTTCTCATAGACATCATCATCGTCATCATTATCATCCATCCAGAAGGAATGGTAGGGGATAATTTCCATATGAGTTCAAGAAAGGAAAGCCACCTACCTTTGATGGAGAGATGATAAAACTGTAAGATGCAAAGGCTTGGTTTCTTATCACGAGGAAATTCTTTAGATTGCATTACTTAAAAACATGAAAGAAAGGATAACGCTTTTCAGTTTCAAACCTAAAGAAGATATTTGGTGGAATATGTGAAGAATGTCAAGGACATACATGAGGATGATTTCACGTGGCATGCATTTGAAAGGCTCTTCAAGACGAATTCCTTGTCTTAGAGGTATTAGGATGACATAGCTAAGGATTTTTATGATTTGTGGATGGGTACTATGACAGAGGAGGAGTATACTAGCATATTTCTAGAGCTGATGAGATATGTGCCTTACCTCAGAGAAGAGAAGGCCAACATTCATACATTCATCTCTAGATTTCCAGTTGCATATATAGATGAAATTGAGTTCGATGAGCTTGGATCATTGGATGAGGCCATTTGAATGTTGAAGTGTTGTTATAAGCATTCGAAGCGCAAATTTGAGCTGAAGCATGACTTGAAGGGAAACGAAAAAGGTAAAGGAAAACAACCACCTAAGAGAGGAAGACCTCAAGATGCAAGGGAGAAAGATAATGCAGTTCCTTAAAAGAGATTTAATACAACTGAGAAGGGACATGGAATGCAGCAGGCTAGAAGCGGTGGTAGGGAACCATTATATTGTTGGATATGTGGTAATGATCATTGTAAGAGGAATTATGTGTGGAATAATAGTGGTGGTAGACTGCATATCTACAGTGCTCATGAGGCGCGTATAGTTGGTGATGTTAATCATAGCATTCTTTAGATTTATGGATCTATGGAGACTAGGCAAGTAGATCATGAGACATCGATCATTAGGATGGAGGGTAAGCTTTTTTATCAAGTTGTTTCTATTTTGATTAATCTTGGATCTAACTATACTTATATTAATTCCAACTTGGTGGGTAAATGTGGTTTGAGAAAAGAAGTGCATGTAGAATCTTGCTTGGTAATGAAAAATGAAATACCATTAGAAAAAATCACCTTATGGAAGCCCTAATGTCCAATGGCCACTCCATTTTCTAAATTAACAAGGCCTAGTATGGGGATATGAACCCTAAAACTATAGCTCTCTTCCATAGGCTCTCATTTCACTTCCCTACATCCAAGGAAACATTAACCTTATTTCTGAATTCTTAGTCAAAAAGAATATTAAACCCTTATTTAAACCTCACAAAACACTAAAATACTTATTTGATTATGCCTAGGATATGCCTAGTACTATGACTACAACAACTTCGATGCGGCCACAGGTACCACCAGACATGCATCTTCCGATGGGCGGCAGCGCAGCCGAATTGTCCATTATGCCGAGTACACATAAATGAGGAACCGTGATTGTTTCCAGTGCATGTAGATCATGTATTTCCCCAACCATTAGTGATACCAGTCCAAGAAGTTGTACTTCCCTTTGCTGGAATTACTAACAGGCGAACATATTCGTGAAAGAAATAACATTACTTCTTCGTGCCTAATTTGCAATGAGGATGAGGATTTTGAACGTGGTAGTAGGCGAACATATTCTTGAAAGCAATAACATTACTTCTTCGTGCCTAATTTGCAATGAGGATGAGGATTTTGAACGTGGTAGTAGTGATGGAATTCCAACGGTACTAGCGATGGTTGACATTTCTTCTTTAATTTGATCTGTCTATCGAGTTTGGGACCAACCTCTCTTAGTACTCAACTTTCTTTTTTCCCACTTATATAGAAATGCAAAATAAGAAAATCAGAGTGTTATTTTATCATCCATTATTTTTTCTCTGTAGTCACTATCGAAGAAAAATTGTTTTTAGCTAAAGTAATTTTGTAGATAAATTAATTTTTGTTAAAATCATGAAAGTGGTATCATGTACTATTGACTATTGACCATTCATGTTTTTCCATTGTATTATTTCACTGTGGGCAATGTCAGTTTAATGGTTTTTCTTTACCATCTTACAATTGGCTTTTATTACACAGTGTACTATTTTTTTTCCTGTAGTCACTATTCAAGACAATTGGTTTTAACTAAATTAATTTAATTGTAGATGAATTAATTTTGTTAAATTAATGAAAGTGGTATCATGTAATATCAACCATTCATGTTTTTCCATTGCATTATTGTTTTATTGTGCACAATGTTTAATGGTTTTTCTTTAACATTTTAGAATTGGTTTTTGTTATGCAGTGTTCTATTTTATATGAGTCTTGTATATATATATATATATCATTTTATATCAAATAAAAGTTACAATCTCTTTAATTTACAAATAGTTTTATTCAAAGTATGAAAACCAAAAATTTTGTGTCTCATGAAAAGTTTGGTATATTCAAATACATTGACCATAGACTAGAAGACATAATTCAAAAATAGAGACAATTAAGTTAACTTTTATGATTTAATGGAATGCATCTTCTTTTATATATATATATCATATTATATAAAGAATTCAAAAGAGTAACGAGTCTCAAATCATTAAAATTCTTGTGTTCTCATACATTACCAATAAGATGTATGAGTGTTGAATTTATATTACTTAAAAGAGGCCACTTTCTCCTTGAATTTTCAACCACTTCTAAAATGTATATCCTCATCAACTTAAACAAAACAAAAAATACAACACAATAGTCCATCCATTAAGACTTGGGCCTTTTGCCTTTCAAAATCCTTTTAATAATTTTTATAATCTCTTCCTCACTAGTGTATGAGGCAATCAACTTTGATTCCTCATCTAAAAGGAATATAGGATAAATTCTCATAGATCTCAACGCATAATAATTTCTAAAAAAAATTCTACTACTTCACAAGAGATGTGATTATGAGTAGAAATTAGGCTTGTTAGATTAAAAGAATTAATATGCCATATATAATTGACTACCTTGTCAAGAAATTTCAGTTGCTTCCTTCTTATGATAGCCAGTTTTCTCTACCCTTTATTTCCTACTAAAGTTCTTGTTCTTTCAATATTTCCCCTTTCACCCTCTCATGTGGAAAATCATATGTATTGTTTTCAATATTCTCTAAAGGACCATAAATATCTCTTTTTCATTATAAGATAATTGATAATGCATTCACATAAAACCATGTAAAACTCACACTTACCAAAAAAAATTGAGAATACATTTATTATTCATTTAGCTAAATTCATTGTTTCCAGAATAAAGTGCTTCTCCATTGAATATCTCCCTCTTCTATTGCTAACATGTGAAATTTCGTAGGGTTTAATCTAATACTCTTTCCTAAAAGATGCGAAAAGATTTAAAAAAATACTTTGAATATTTACTAAAAAATAAATAGATTAATTATAAAAATAGAAATAAAATTTAAATATGAATTTTAAAGTAACATAATTAAACAAATAAAAATAGTTAAAACAGATTTTTTAAAATAAATATTTAGATGCACTTAAATCATTATTGTGAATATAAATAAACCAACTATCTGTATATATATCATTGTATTAAAATATTATTTCTTCACTTGAGTGTCATTCTCCATGATATTGTTTTCAATTAAGATATGGTTTTGCCCCTTTATTTTCAGTTTGTAAACTAGTTTTGATTTCTTAATTTTATTATTATATTTTTTTTAAAATGAAAATTATGAAATAATCTCCACTATGACTACTTGTTGCAACATAATAATTTGATGTGTCCTAGTATCATTTACTTTGTATTTATTGTATATAAATATTCACATAAAAATTATAGAAAGTCACCAAATAAGAAATTGTTATTTCACATATATATAAATGATTTAATTACAATAATCCAAAATTTAAATTGTTATGTTTTCTCAAACAATGTGTGTATACAATAGGGGGCATTTCTTAATTGAAGATATTATATTAAATTAGAAAATTAGACTTCACTTTATTTATTAGCTTGAGGGTTACCTTCATTGGTGCTAGACATAGCACAAGGAGGAGTGTGAGTGGATTACATAAAGGAATATGTGTGATTAGTCTAACAACAAAGAGAGAAAATTAATGATCATGGGAAAGGTGAAAAATACAAACTTAGGCTTTATGAAATTTAGTAAGTATGTCACATAATTAATATTCAACTTCAATGTTCCTGTATACATTAATGGACAAAATAATGATTATACTTTTTTATACCATTGTAATTAGATTTCAATGGTTACTTTTCATTATACTTATAAATTACTTTGAGATAATCATTAAAATCATGTTTGGTTTTTTTTGTATAAAATTCATATGTGCTTAAACATCATATGTTTCATTAGGTTATATTTCTTATCTCTTCCTAGATATTCTTTATATAAAGTTTGTGATATTATTGTTTCCGTTCTGGCTAGAAAAACAAACTCATTATCAAAATAAAGAGAATGTGGCAAGATTCTTTAGAAATTGAAATAATGAAGGACCCACAACTTAATGGAAGGGAATTTTACAATATTCATAAACTTATGAAGGTTGAGAGGTGCTATATATTTTCAATTTGGGATGGCTTCACTCCTGGGGCAAGGTATGCAATATGTCTCCATAAAGAAAATAGCTTTAATGGTCATGAATAGTGGGATTAGTTTATGTACAACCAAGAAACATTTAGAAGAGAGATAATGGAGCAAGCTAATGTAAAAATGTAATGGTGTTTGTAAAACATTAAATGTCTCTTGAAATTTGATGGTGATCTTTATTCTCAAGATATAGAAGTATTTATAGAAGAGGAAACTCATGAAGGAAGCTACTGAGAATAAGGAGAAGTCTTGACTCAAATTAAAGATCATGATGACGATATTGATGGATATCATATTAAAGATCATGATTCTAGGGGAAATTCTAATGAAAAAAAATATCATGTCTATGAGGAAGTTCCTAATAAAGATTATGTTCATTACCACCAAGATGAAGGTGAAATAAGATCCATTTTTTTCAAATCATTTGAATTTTATTATCCTTCTTTTGAAAGTGTCTAAAATGAAGATCCTATAGTAGACTGACTTGTACTTCATAAATTGACATAAATAGCATTAATTTTTAGTACCCAATTTTCCATGAAGATGAAGATCCTATAATAGAGGGAAGTGTACTTCACATATTGACATTGATAGAATTAATTTTTATAGCCCAATTTTCCATGAAGATTTTCAACTACCAATTGCTATCACATATTGCACCAAAATTTTATTGCCCAATGGATGATAGTGGCCAAACACATATGCCATCTACCCCATAGAATTTCAACATTAGTAGTGATGGTTAATATTTCTTTTCTAATTTTAATAGTGATGATTGATATTTATTTTCTAATTTTATTTTTCTATCAAACATCAAGTTTTGTTTTATAGTGAAAGGTGAATGTTAGATAGTGTGGGTGATGCACAGACTATGGATGGGCCACTTTAGTATTGAACTTCTTGCCTTTTTTCAATTATATGCTATATAGGTAGAAATGGAATAGAAATTTAAAATAAGAAATCACGATGTTTTGTTTTATCATCAATTAATTTTTTATTTAATCACTATCCAAGAAAAATAGATAATAATAATTATTTTTTATTTAATAATTAGAATTAGGTAGCCTTGAATTACAACAATTTGACCTTTGGTTGAAGTGTTAGCTTGGTGAAGCCATTCATCTTTATTTCGTCGGTGTTCCTCCGAAGGCATTGGAATATCCCTTCTTTCACTTCTAGTGATTGGCAACCTCAATATAGGAGGTTGGCAAACTTAATCATGCCAAAACAACAGAATCTTTATTCCTCTAAGTAGGCAGGCTCCCGCTCTGCTGCCGAGACTGTCTCAGAGTATAACAATAGTTGGGAAATTTTGAATCTAAGAGCACGGTCGGGCCCTTCTCCGATACACCTATATGATGGCAGGTTAAGTAACTCTTGAAGGTGATTCTTATACATCTTTAAAGTGATTTTCTACAGCTCCAGGTTTCAAATCTCCTACCCAATCAACCCAAAAACCATCTAACATATAAAATAGACCATAGAGCCTAAATACTTAGAGATCTCTGCTAATATTTATAGTGCATTTCAGATATATACGAACCAATCAAATGCCTCCTTAAAAGAGATCACTTAGATAAAGGCTAAACACAAGAGTAGCAAGAACAAAGATAACTTTAATCACTCGACTTGATCCGTTAAGCTAACCCATTTTCTCTTACATTTAAAAAAAATGATTATAATGTAATAAAATTCTAGAATGTCAATTATGGAGGGAAAATATTCCAAATAAATGAAAACATGATAAAATGAGTTACTATGCTCATTAAATAAGTCCCCATTACATGACCCTAATCCAATGAACTGATATAACAGTTAAAATATCTAACCAAATACAAAGTAGAGGATATATTTCGGGCTAAAGGTGTATTATGTTATAGTTGAAGATATCTAATCAAGGGTGTTTAATATATGATATAAACTATTTCTCTAGTCATAAATTTTATTAATCATGAATTATCAATCCTTATCAATTGACTAACAATGAGAAATATTTTGTTTTTGTTATTTCCCAAAAGCAACTGTGAGTAAGATACTTCTCAGAAGCAACAATTTTCCTTTCAAAATATCATTGACAATACCTATATAGGAAATCAAACTTCTAGTTTTGAATATTATTGGAAACCAACCCATAGTTGTAGTGTTGATTTATTAAAACAAACACAAATGAAATGCACATAAATGGGATGGAAAGAGATGTCAATTCATCTCTAACTTCCCATTTTTAATGCACATATTTACTGCAGCCTCTAATTTACTAAACATTATTATACAAATGCATATGATGATCATGGTGTACACCACCTATTTCCTTTTACTACCTCATCCCAACTAAACTTCTGTTGTGAAAGGAGACCCAACTTCCAATTTTACGGTCGTAGAGCTCAAGAAAATCTATGGCAAACCTAAGATATTGATCTCTTAGTCTAGCCTTTTGTTCCTTTTATCATTCTCACTAAATCCCAAAGCAAAGCCTCCAATACAACTTTTAACAGAAATGCTTGACAAGTAGAAATACTTAGAATATTCATAAATTGTTAAAACATTATATATACATTATATATCTTACATGTGTATGTGACTTCAAATAGAGGTTCCCTGCTTTAACATAAAAGTACCATTTAGGCATGATACTGACCCTCTTTGCATGAATGGCCCAAAAGTTTGTATCCTAGAATAGACCCACAAGATAGGCCTTTGTAACCTCCTGAAGTGCCAAAACTGCATGACTTTGGAATCATAGATCGGTTTAAAAGAATATGAAAGAAACTAATTAGATATATCAAAATATGGTTAACTGTCATGGCCATTTCCTCGCACGTGCTTTTATTCCTCATCTAATCCACATAATAGAAAATATAGTGTAGTAGCTCCTCTAATCTCACGGCCCTACCATTCACACCAAATTAACTCGATGACCCTCTACTTTTTAAGTTAGCAATAAATTGCATAATAGAAAATATTTTGTAGTAGTGGTTAAGATAATAATAATCAAATGGATCATGTTGGTTTGATTGTCTAACAAAATGATCTAATGGCTTAAGTTTACAGACAATGGCATAGGAAATGATTTTTTTTCACAGGGAGTCCACAACATGACTCGATCATTAGGTGATCTAAACGCGATAATGGGCGGAGAATGGCAGAGCTGCAATGAAGAGCATAAATCCCAATAAGAGATGAGAAAATAAAATAAATTATTCATTAAGGTAAGAGACAAGCTTTAAGAATTGGGCACTAGGAACTCCTTCCCAATGACATGCATTGGCCCTGGTCGACAATGCAATCGACAATCTTCAGGACATGCATTGCCCCCTGTCGACAATGCAATCGACAATCTTCATGACATGCATTGCCCCCCGTCGACAATGCAATAGACAATCTTCATGTAGTCGAAGAGGGTGGAGACTATATTGTCCACCTCCATGCCAAGCTTGACTAGGATGATCAATGAACTCCTAGTTCAAGCAGAAGGAAGGCATACAATGGAAATAAAGAAATCAACTAAAAGTTTAGTGGTTGAGAGTTGGGTGGTTGAAAGCGGTTGATAAAGCAAGTAGGATTACTTGGTGAAATCGAAAGAGTGAAGTGTAATTATCCTTCATATATAGATATTTATATCTAATTTTATCATGGACTTCTTTTTTAAAGCCTTGCTAATTATGCTATAAAAATCGGAGTGGTGAAGGATATAGCAATGAAGATGGTATCGTAAGTGTGGTTGTGTTAGTGGTCAATTATTTCTGTGTCAGTCATGTTTACTTCCAACAACGTAACACTTTCTACATTAGAGGATAGTTTAGATATGTGACGAGATGCTAACAATGACAATGCTTTCTACATTAAAAGAAAGTACATACATTAGAAAAAGGTACAAACATGTGCTCAATGACCATACCATAAGGGTAACCAATATATTTTGGGTTAGTAGATTCTTAATGAAGGAAGACATTGTATGTCACCCATTAGATTATATACTTGCCATAATCTAATTAGTGAGACATTTTTAGACTTCACATTTGATCAATATTCCATGACATGAGCCTTACCATGGAAAGGTATAGTTAAATACATTAGAATCAAGGAAACAAATACCAAAATTAGAGAGCTCTATTTGTATGCCTAATAATTTGATATAGATTCAACCAGATTCATGGTAGGCCCATGGATAAATGGAAATTCATGGTTTACACTTTATGATAGGGATTTGTTAATTTGCACATTTGGAATGGTAAATGGGATGATTCCTAAAAAAAAATATGGAAATCAAATAGCACGTAAAATGAACACTAACCATGAGAGAAATTTACGTAGTTTTTAATTTCATTGTAGCTTTTAATGGTTTAAAAAGTTGAGATAACAAAGCAATTAAAAACATCTTGAAGTTGAACAATTTTTATAAAATGTAATTCCTAAACAGAAATATGTAGATGGCTACAAGATCACAGTAAAACAAGCAGTAATTTCCTAATTTTCAATTTCAGTATGGATTTTAATGGATAAAAAATTTGAGATAACAAGGCAAGAAAAAACATCTTGAAGTTGAACAAATTTTATAACAATAATTGTTTTTATTATCATGGTAAGAATTATTTTTTATATTTTTGGTTAATAGAATATCATAAAATAAATTTTGGGATATTTAATTTTAAATAAGGTATTATTACAAAATACTCAAATTAAAGGAGATAATATATATATATATATTATATATATATATATATATTCTTATATTATATATTATGATCAAAATTAATGAGCATGTAGTTAAATTGGTATCTAAGAATATACTTTAAGAAAAACTATGAATTACAAGAAATCGAGAAGAAAAAAAATTTTCAGACAAGCAGGGAGAAAGCCGCCGAGCCAACAAAAGGTGGACTCGACAACCTCATATCATAGTTTTGAGGATTCACATCACGCACAAAATAAATTTATTTAACAGCAAAGCAGTGTCCTATACCCAAACTTTTTCTCGGTCTTTCCTTCAAGAGGCGCAATAGTCGCGAAGCTTAAGACACCATGTCCCAAGACCAGAAGGTATGAGGAGATGCAGATAAAGGAAGTTGGAAGACCGTAGAGAAGAAAAACAAAGCTACAACATTAATCTCGCCAAGAAAGATGAGCCAAACAATGAAAAACTAAGAAAAGTATAGGTCCGATAGACCAATTTGGTCTAAGTGGACGTTAACCACTATCATCATCATCATTTAAGTTTTAAGTATATATTAATTACTAAAGGATTTTAGATAAAATTTGAACACAAAAATATTTAGTTTAGAGTTTTGAAAATAAGAGATATTTTGAAGATAATATATAGGTGTGGTTATTATCTTGGGTAGTAAACTGTAGTTTTAATTTGTTCTATAATCATTTAAATTTGAAAATGAATGGGAAGAAATTAAAAAGTATTGAGGTTACATTGAATATTTATTATTATTATATATATTATATATATATTTAAATCTTTTAAGATATATATTGTAAAAACAAATTCAAAATTGAAATGTTTTCATTCAAATTTTATGGTGTCCTATGGTGAACTTAATAACATTGTCACCACACACAAACTAATTTAGACCAAAGTCCAGAAAATGTGAGGAGAGTAGTATTTGCACGAGTTCCCTCAGAATGAGGATAAAATTTATTTGTATACAGAGGCAAGAGTAAAATCCTTTCCCTTGAAATTCATGCCTTTTGCAAGTGATCAAACTCGGAGAATTGAGTTGATGGAGAAAAAATGTCAAACAAAATATGCCTTCTGTCTCCTTTACTCTCAGTTGTCTTAAACACTTCATGCGACACTACAAAACCAGGGTTTACAATGGGCAGGACCCCTAATTCCTCGAATATGCCAAACATCTTTTTGCAACCTTATAAGCAATAATTGCAAACTCCCACGACTTCACGCCATTCTAGCATTGCAATTCATCATTAAGCAGCGTCAGTGCCTTGCCTCGAGGGTTGTACTCATTATCAGAACACAAATGTATCATTGAGATGGAAGGTAATCTTTGTGATCAAGTTATTTCTATTTTGATTAACCCTCGATCTAACTATAGCTATGTTATTCCTCACTTGGTGCATAAGTGTGGTTTGAAAAAGGAATTGCATGTGACATATTTATTAGAGAAGTTGGCTACAGGTACAAATAAGCGAGTTCATCATTAGGTAAGAGCTTTCGTATTTGATTTGAATGGTATGCCTACCGCAACACATTTGAATGTATTACTCTTGTGATCATACATTATGTTGGAAAAATACAATTTGGATTATCCACAATACTATGTTTATTATGTCAACGTTTCGAATCCCAAAGGGGATCCATCATTAGGACAGAAAATGAATGATAAAGTGAGAGAAGAATCTAGTGACCAGAATAGATAAATAAATACCTAATGGATGATAAATTCAAGTAGAAGCTGACTAATTTAAAAAGTAAACCACGTATACTATTCAATTTTTATTATTTTAGTTTTAATTTTTATTTACTTATTTTAAATAACCTAATATGAACTAGTAATTAATAGACTAATTAATTCAATTGATCTAACAAATAAATAATAGATTAAATGTTATAAGTTATATTTGTTTATTGTTTTCTTATTTTAATTTAGAACTAATATTTATTTCATTTTTATTTCTACTTTTTTTACCTATTATGCTTACTATTTTTATATCATTTATTATATATAAAATATATTATAAGTCTAATTATTTTTATTTATATATATATATTATATATTATATATATTATTTTATAATTTATATATATATTAACTAATAAATTAAATATAATTAATTAATCCACTAAATAACTAACTAGGAAATTAATAAATGATTTGTTTTATATTTAAATTACTTTATTTGATTATCAAAATCACCCTACCACCCCCGCGGGGTGTTGGGCCGCCGGGGTAGGGCAGATTGGGGGGTGATTCTCATAAGCACCCCTCCACCCTGCAGGACGTTGAGTCGCTGGGGTGGGGTGGAGGCTGGGGTGATTCCCAAAATCACCATGCCACCCCCGTCGGCCATTGGGTCATTGGGTTGGGGCAGAGGGTGGGGTGATTCCCGGAATCACCCTGCCACCCCTGCGGGTTGTTGGGCTACTCGGGTGGGGTGGAGGTCTGGGTGATTCCTGAATCACCCCACAAACGTCGCCCACTGTTGGGCCACCGGGGTGGGGAGGAAGGTGCGGTGATTCCCAGAATCAGCCCACCAATGCTGCAATCTGTTGGGCCACCAACGTGGGTGGAGAGCGGGGTTATTCTCGGAATCACCCCGTCACCCCTGCAGGCCGTTGGGCCATTGGGGTCGGGCAGAGGGTGGGGTGATTCCCTGGAATCACCTCGGATCCCCTGTGGGTTATTGTGACGACGGGGTGGGTAGCCTTTGCCCACCCCGTCAGCCCAACGACCCGCAGGAGTGGCGCGGTGATTCTTGGGAATCACCCTACCAGCCCCAGCCTCCACCCCACCCTGGCGACCAAACAACTTGCAGGGGTGGATGGGTGATTCCTGGAATCACCCCGTCACCCACGCTGTAAGGCCTTGTAGTCTATGCGACGAGTGGGCGCACCCACCAAACAGACAAGTTGAAGAAATGGATGAGCTGCGGTCAAATTGGGTGAGACGCATGGTGAAAGTGATGTACAAGTAGGTATGTTCACAAACTTATAGCGGGCAAGTTGGGCTCGACTCGCTGGCTCACTTGAGCCAATGTGCAATGGAGGGGTGCGACCACCCACGAGTTGGGCTGGCCGACCGAACACATAACATAAGTGGAGAGTTTGCCAGGCGGTATAACGTAGGTTAGTCGAGTGGCATGACCCACCACCAAACCATATGTATAGCCGGTGCAGTGGATGGAAAGAAATCAACAAAAAACCAACGAACAAGCATTCAAGCTGAAGCACGAGGGAGTTGGGGAGTCGCAACAAGTGCGAAGGGTGACCGTGACTGCGGTAGCCGTAGGTCATGAACCCGAACAGTGAGTGACTCCACATGAAGACAACATTAAGGATGAATGACGATTTGGGCAAGACTGCACGGCAGGTGCGCATGAACGACGAGTTGGTGGATGGGCGGAATAGTGGAACGAAGGCATTCGGTGGGGGAATTCGGTGAAGGCATTTGAGTGGACGGTTTAGCAAGTCGGGCAGGGATGCATGATGGGTGCATCGCCAATGAGTTGAATGAGTGAACGTTGGGTGAACGTGTGCGGTGGGCAGTCGTGCACGATGAGACGGTTGACATGGTGAACATGTGGATGGGCGGCCTGAGTGGGGCGTTTCCTACACAACGGAACGAAGGAGTGCTAGTTTGGTGAAATGAAGGTGTGACCCATGTAGAGGGCGCCTGGGTGAGGCAAGTTGGAAATTTGGCTAAGTTTAAATTTGGCTAAGTATTGGTGAAAAGAAAGTGTTCGGTGGTGCCGCACCTCGCTATAGTGTGGTTGGAAGATTACCATGAGTGTAGGTACGTGACACCTGCGCGCCTTTGGGCTACCAGAGCTGGTAGCCTCCACCACACCCCATCAGTCAAACAACCTGTAGTGGTGGTGGGGTGATTCCAGGAATCACCCCACCATCCTCGCAAGCCACTGGGCTGGCAGCCTCCACTGCACCTTGACGGCCCAACAACCCACGAGGGTGGTGCGGTGATTCTTTGAATCACCACACCACCCTTGCAAGCTGTTGGGCTGCTGGGGTGGGGCGAAGGGCTACAGATAGCCTCCGCCCTACCTCGGTGGGCCAATGGCTTGCGGTGGTGGCAGGGCAATTCCAGGAATCACCCTGCCACCCTCATGGGATGTTGGGTGCCAAGGTGGTTTAAAGGGTGGGGTGACTCCTGAAATCACCCCACCACCCCCATGGGTCATTGGGTCACTAGTGTAAGGCTCTGCGGTCTATGCGACGGGTGGGTGCACCCATCGAGTGAACGAGCGAAGTGAAACGGACGAGCTGCGGCGAAACGAGTGAGACACACGGGTGAAATGAAGTGTGGGCGACCATGTTGATCACGGAATTATAGCAGGCAAGATGGGCTTGACCCACTGGCTGACTTGAACCAAAGTGTGATGGAGGGGTACGGCCGCCCACGACTTAGGTAGGCCAACCGAACACATAACATAAGTGGAGAGTCAGCAGGGCGGTAGAACATAGGTCGGATGTCGGGTGGGTGGCGCAACCCACCACCAAACCATATGTATAGGCAGTGCAATGGATGGACAAGGCATCAACAAAAACCCAACGAAAAAGAATTCAAGGCGAAGTGTGAGGGAGTTGGGGAGTCGTAGTAAGTGCGAAGGGCAAAGGTGACTGTGGTAGCCATAGGTCATGAACAAACACGACAAGTGACTCCACATGAAGACAACGTTCAGGATGAAATGGAAAGTTGGGCAAGGCTGCATGGTGGGTGCGGTTGCACAACAAGTTGGTGGATGGCCAGAACAGTGGACTGAAGGCATTCTGTGAGGGCGTTCGGTGAAGGCATTCGGTTGGATGGTTCGGCGAGTTGGGTAGGGTTGCACGACGACTGCACCGCCAACGAGTTGAATGGGTGGACGTCGGATGAACATGTGCGGTGGGCAGTCATGCAAGACGAAATGGTTGACATAGGTGAACGTGTAGACAGGTGACCTAGATAGGGCGCACCATGCACGATGGAATGAAGGAGTGCTAGTTTGGTGAAATGGAGGTGTGACTCATGTGGAGAGCACCTGGGTGAGGCGACACGGTTATGAAGAGGCGCGCCTGAGTTGGGCAAATGACATGACGAAGTTGGAAATTTGGCTAAGATTAAATTTTGGGTTTCTCAAGATTTAATTTATACTTTGAAAAAGTGAAAATTATATATATTGATTCGGGCAGACTCATATTGTATGGAGTTGCCCCTCCCTTTATACTGTTGTGCATTTCTACTTCTATAATGTTGTTGATGATGAATGTTTATGGGTTTTCTTCTATATAAAGGACAAGTATAACATTTCGTAATGAAAATAAAACTAAGTACGAATGTTAGGTATAGTCCATGAACATAAGTATTGGTGAAAAAAAGTGTTTGGTGGTGCTACACTCGCTATAATGTGGTTGGAAGATTACCGCCAGTGTAGGGGCATGACAAGGTGGTATTTAGAGCTGGTTCAAGTTTTGCAAGAAACTTGGTGAAGTGACAGTGGTGCCGAAACTGAATCAGAAAGTGCAGGTGAAAGAAGCTGATGATTGATTAAGAGTTGATTAAGTTTATAGGGAATATGATGAATAGTGGATGGTTTATACTAGATCACAAAGAAGGAAGTTGATGGCAGAGATGGTAGGTGAATCTCATGTTATGGGTGAATCTAGCCACAATGCAGTTATGACTTTCATAAATAGGGTATTGGAAAGGATGGAAGAATTGTATTCTTTTTGGATTTCGAGAGTGGCTGAGGTCATCAATGATCGAGAAGGCAATGCGAAGATGAGAGAGGAATTCAATGAACTCCGAGACTAAAATGAGTATACTAACTTTAAGTATACACAACTTGAAGAGGAAGTCAAGGAGATTGGGATGGAAAGAGACCAAGTTTTGGCTAAAATATTGAACTTGCAGAAATCTCTTGATGAAGCAAAGGATGTGATAGCGGTGTTGAAGAAGGTCGTAAGACATAACTCAGGTGGAGGAGTGCCTCATGTGAAAGTCAAGGAACTGGAATCTTGTGATGGTGCAAGAAGTGCAAAGACTCTTGGTAAAATTCTATGGGATATGGAGCAATACTTGGAATGCTTGGGTTTACCAGATGAGGAGACTAAAGTGAATGTCATTACTCAATTCCTGACGAAGGATGCTAAGACATGGTAGTGAAGGAGGATGGATCAGATTACCAGTGGTAGTGCTAATGACATAACTTTGTGGGATGACATGAAGAAGTCTTTATAGACCCACTTCAGTCCTCAAGATGAAATATGGGAAGAAAGGATGAAGATAAACTATATTAAGCAATTGGGAAGTCTGTAGACATATCAATCAGAGTTTGCAAGTGCAGTTCTGGAACTTTTGGACATGGCGGAGAGGGACAAGGTGTTCAACTTCATTATTGGGATGAAACCTTGGGCACACAATGAAGTGAAGAGGTAGAGGATTAAGAAACTTGAGGAGGATTTTGCTACTGTGTCTCATTTGGTGGAACATTATGACAAAAATTCTAATGAGAAAAAGAAGAAGTTCGATAAGCTGAAAGATAATAAAGATGATGCTTCGAAATCGAATGATAAGTCAAAGATGAAGAAACCATTGAAGTGTTGGACATGTGAAAAAACACATATGGTGAAGAATTTTCCTTCGAGATTGAAAGTGGCCATGGTGGCATAGTCTAATGCAAAGAGAGAAAGAAATTTTGTGAGCGTGATGCAAATACTTGGAGCTGCAACTGCTACAGAAGCGGTCTCTCGAAGAGTTTCGGAAAGGATTAGCTTGGATTTTGTTTGGATGAAGGTTGGGAGTGTTGATGTGCTTACTATGGTGGATAGTGGCGCTACTCACAACTTCATGAGTGAGGATGTTGTGAGAAGGATTGGGTTGAAGTTTGTACCATTGAAGGCACAAATGAAGATAGTGAATTCTCCTCCTAATTCTGTGATTGGTGTAGCTGAAAGAATGGACACAACACTAGGTGAGTGGAATGGGAAATTCGACTTCACTATAGTGAGGATTGATGACCATGAAGTTGTTCCAGGAATGGAATTCTTGAGACAATATGATGCGATGATTATTCCACATTTGAAGAAGTTGTACATTTACAATGGAAGGGAAGATGTATCCATTGGTGTTCCAGCCATTGGTGTGATAAGACCTGAGTGTAAGCTGGCAGTGATGCAGATGGAGGACGAGAAGTGGATGAATGAGGTGTGTAAGCAGCTATCTACTATTGAGGAAAAGCTCACAGAACAGTCACAGGTCATTAGGGCACTATCTGATAGTATCTTGGATTTGTCTAGGAGGCTGGAGGAAGTTGAGGATGATGATGACGATGATGTTTATGTGAGACAGAATGTCTAGGAGGAGGATCGAGTTGCATATCTACAGAGGATGGAGATAGAAAACCCAGACAGGTAGATTGAGCTGATTAGTGAGGGTGAGCCTTTAGGCTCTACTCCCTCCACATCTTCTTAGATGACTTAGAAGATGGGGTTCATTGTTAGCTTCTCATGACAGTGAGTCCTTTAAACAGATTGAGTAGGTATGGAAGATGGATGATGTACTAATGTCTCGGAATTAGCATCATTACATGTTGCAGATGGGATGGATTTTCCATGGACTTGAGCATGGGGATATTCTTGGTGAGTCCAGGATGTGGCAGATACTGAGAAAATACTGGTGCAGGAATAAGGATGTGCATTCTTATGATCTGAGTGTGACAGTTGGACTAATCACCCGACTAGTTCGAATCATGGGGGTCGACAATGTGCAAAGATGTGTTAGCATTATGTTGGAGTATCTTAACGATAGTTCACAATGGGACGATGCATGGTAGAGACGACCGTTTTTCATATGTTGCAGGGATGTTTGTAGTGTATGGACTAGTTGGGATCACGGATGAAGTATTGGTTGTTATCTTGGTGGAAGATGGTTACCAGGATGAGATATTGTCAAGGACGACAATGATTTCAAGTGGGAGAGGATGTAAGGCCCTGTGGTCTATGCGACAGGTGGGCACACCTACCGAATGGACGAGTTGAAGAAATGGATGAGTTGTGGTCAAAATAGATGAGACACATGGTGAAAGTGATGTGTGAGCAAGTATGGTCGTGGACTTATAGTGGGCGAGTTGGGCTTGACTCGCTAGCCGAATTGAACCAAAGTGCGATGGAGCGGTGCGGCCACCCACGAGTTGGGGGGGCCGACTGAACACATAACATAAGTGGAGAGTCAGCTGGGTAGTATAACATAGCTCCGCCAGGTGGCATGACCCACCACGAGACCATATGTATAAGCGGTGCAGTGGATGGAAAGGAATCAACAAAAAACCAACAAACAAGCATTCAAGGTGAAGTGCGAGGGAATTGGGGAGTCGCAGCAAGTGCGAAGGGCGAAGGTGACTGGGGTAGCCATAGGTCATGAGCCCGCACGACGAGTGACTCCACATGAAGATAATGTTCAGGATGAAATGGCGAGTCGAGCAAGGCTACATGGTGGGTGCGCTTGCACAAAGAGTTGGGGGACGGGTGGAACAATGGAATGGTGGAATGAAGGCATTCGGTGAGGGTGTTTGGTGAAGGCATTTGGGTGGATGGTTCGGTGAGTCAGGCAGGGTTGCACGACAGGTGCACCACCGACGAGATGAATGGGTGGATGCCAGGTGAACGTTTGTGGTGGGAAATTGTGCATGATAAAATGGTTGACATAGGTGAATGTGCGGACGAGCGACTTGGGTAGGGCGCGCCGTGCATGACGGAATGAACGAGTCCAGGTTTGGTGAAATGGAGGTGTGACTCGTGCGGAGGGTGCCCGGGTGAGGCAACACAGTTATGACGAGGTCCGCCCGAGTTGGGAAAATGACATGGCGAAGTTGGAAATTTGGCTAAGTGTAAATTTGGGGTTTCCCAAGATTTAGCTTATACTTTGTAAAAGTGAAAATTATATATATATATTGATTCAGGAAGACTCATATTGCAGTGAATTTCCCCTCCCTTTATACTGTTGTACATTTCTACTTGTATAATTTTATTGATGATGAATGTGTATGGGTTTTCATCTGTATAAAGGACAAATATAATACTTGGTAATGAAAATAAAACTAAGTATGAATGTTGGGCGTAGTCCATGAACATAAGAATTGGTGAAAATAAATTGTTCATTGGTGCTGCAGCTCACTATAGTGTAGTTGAAAGATTACCGCCAGTATAGGAGGATGACAGCTGGGGCGGGGTGGACACTATCCGTAGCCCTATGCCCCACCCTAGCAGCCCTACGGTTCGCGGGGATGGCGAGGTGATTCTCGAAATCACCCCGCCACCCCTATAGGTTGTTGCACCATCAGGGTGGCAAGGAGGCTATCTACAGCCCTCCGCCCCACCCCGGTGTCCCAATTCCCACGAGGGTGGTGCAGTGATTCTCAAAATCTCCCTGCCACCCCTGCAGACCATTGGGCTACTAGGGTGAGGCAGAGGGCGGGGTGATTCTTGGAATCACCCTGCCACCCTTGTAGGCCTATTGGGCTCCTGGGGTAGAGCGGAGGTTGTCCGCAGCCCTCCACCCCACCCTGACAGCCCAACGGCCTGTGAGGTTGGCAGGGCGATTCCTGGAATCACCAAAAGACCATCGCAGGCCGTTCGACTGCTGGTGTTGGGCGCAGGGTCCAGCGATTCCTAGAATTACCCCACCACCCCCGTGGGTCATTTGGCCACTAGGGTGGGGCGGAGGCTATCTGGAGCCCTCCACCCCACCCCCACAGGCCATTAGGTTGGCGAGCTGGGGCAGAGGCTGTCTATAGCCATCCGCCCCACCCCGATGACCCGTCGCCTGTGCGGGTGGCACGACGATTCCAGACAACCCTCCAACCAACCCCGACAACCCAACGGCCAGTGGGGGCGGCAGGGTCATCCCTGGGTAATACAATTTTAATGTATTTCAAATTCCATTATTTTATATTTATGGTCATTACTAAAACATGTTGAATTTATACTTAGGAAAGAAAAATATTATTCTTCCTCTTAAACACACATGGGCAGCAACATAATCTGAAAGATAAAACATGAGAATGAATCTTTTATTAACAAATGATATACATTTATAGTACATTATGTGACCGTTGGGTTCCACATCCTAAGGTCTCTTGGATTTCCTTAGTCTATTCCACTTCCACACTAACCCATAGAGGATTAGGTGTCCAACATTCCCCCCCTTAATCCGAAGGGTTATGTATGAGTCCAAGAAAAGAGATGTAATACAAAATGTGCAAAAAATGCATGGCAAGGCTAGGTTGAATGTGCTCTCTGAAATGTTGGTATAAAGGGTGGTGGTTTAAGGATGAACACCAACACTGGAAAGCTTAGTGCAGTTCCTGGAACTCTTCTAAAACTGGCAAGAAGCTGAAGTCTTCTGCTAGAGGAAGTGCTCCTATTGTTTTGAAAATGGAAACATTCAACCATAAAAGGGAGGTCTCACCCCACATAAAAGGGAGAACTTCAACTTGAAAAGTGAAGTCTCAATCTTTGATGGTTTAAGGATGACAAAAAACTCTGGAATGCTTAATGAAATTCCTAGAACTTTTTCGAAACTGGCAAGAAGCTGAAGTCTTCTGCTAGAGGAAGTGTCCCAGATTACCAACTGAAGGCATGTTCAGGGGTATCTTTGCTTCTGGCTCCAACTCTGAAACTGGTCTGGCAGGTTGTGGCTCAAGCTCGCTTGATGTGGCTTTGAAGCTTGTAGATGACCATCATTTCCCCCCCATCAGATACAAGGTGAGATGATGGAGAAAACTCAACTCCAAGACTGTTCAATACTCTGGAACAAGTTCTAACATGTGGCTGAAATATATTCTTGGTTGTTGATTCCCATTGCCAAGAAGCGATCCATCCTAGATGAATCTTTGTTCTTACAAGAGACTTGTTGCTGAAGCATCTATTTGAAGAATGAGTGATTTTATGATAGTTTTTACATGGATGAAGATCAAAACAATGATCCTTCAGATGGCCAACTCAGTCACAGTGTTAGCATTTCACAATCTGTTGTTGTTGTTGTGGAAGAGGAGCAGAATCTGGAACAGCTGGCAGTGAACTGTCATGAATGAATCTAGCACTCTGAAACTGAATGGGCTTCGAGTAGTCACGAATATGAAAGGACACATCCTTGTCATATCCAAGACCAGTTCTATTCTTGTTGTGGACAAGCTACTCCCAAGGTCTAATGATGGGCTTGGGAAGTGCAAACTAGCTTTCTGCATATGCATGTACAACTGTTGCTTTATTGGGCACTAGATCTGAATTAACTTCAAAAATATTGTCTTGCTATTTATGGTAGTCTGTTTCATTGTTCTGAACAGAAACAGGTTCAGAATGACTCCTCTATTTTAATTCTTCTTGCTATAGCTGAGATTCGAGCTGCAAAAAATCAATTTTCTCTTATGCATTTTATAGATAGACCTGAATGTATGTGAGAGAAACGTTGCTCACCATTAAAGTATCATGATTAGTAGACAATATCATAGTTTTGAGGAACTCTAATACTTCATTGATTCTGCCCATTTTTTCTTCAATGTCAGATTTACACCTTAAAAACTGATCACAACTAATACTCAATGCAAAAAAGTAATACGCACTCACAGTACATAACAATATCCTTTATAAATGTGTAGCAAATGATCAGTGTGCAACAAGCACCAATTACAATCCATTACATAAAAATAAGAGTTTATTCATGAACAACACTATGTTCTGACCAGACAACTGACTAAACTTTTCTCCACAAAAGATTACTTTTATTTGTCAAAAGAATCAGTGCCTTTATAGAACCCACCAAACTCTTAGGCAGCAATTGAATCAAGGAATCAATGCATATATATGTAGACAAAAAACTATAATGAGTTTTAAATACAATGCCACACTCGGGCAGGAGTAACTGCAAACTTGCTTAGATCCTTCAAATACTTCTTCACTTTCAAAACAGATGTGATGGCTATCAAAACTTCAACAACTATAGCACTATGTCATTGGAAAGACTTGAATGCTCCTATATAAATGTTTTGACTAGGGTACGAACAAATATTCTCTTATCTTGCCTCTTTCTTCAAAGAAAACAATCTGCTGCCGTATATCACACAAAATTTATGGAGAGCTAAGAGAGCATATCAAGAGTCAACGATACCTCCAGTATTCCAATAAGAATGACAAATGCAACAATGTCCCACTTGTAGGAGCTGCACACCAATGAAAGGATTATTCCACATGTTCATGGAGTTATGAATGCACAGAGATGAGCCGACTAGCTTGTTGCTTTAACACAGAGCTTTGGCGCATTTAATATACATTAGCGTTAAAAAAAAATTGATGAACGCATACCTCAACCAACGATATTCAACACATTGCATATATATAAAGCACAAACTCAACCCAAACCCATAACGATTAATACACCAACACATATATCATTTAACATTGAATCAACTAGTGCAAAAAATGGACATCATTATTACTACATGCATCACATAGAACTCAATCATGTGCCACATATGTTGTCCATACGCAGGTCTTCAAAAATTCAACACACAACAAAAAATTTCTGTCTTATTCCACTCGTCGACTTATCAAGTTGTTGCACATATATATAATGTAGAGGTTCAAAATTGAGAATGCACAAACACTTTATAATTCATCTTTGCTTGTGGGTAAACTAGGAAACCAATTAAAAATTCAATTCATATACCATGAATAACTCAATGTTTCACCACACACTAAAAATAAACCAATGCACTAAGGATCAATGCTGTAGGAATTATAGTGGAGATGATGACGAGGGAATTCCAAATACTTTGTATTCAAAATTTGACGGGGTGAAATTCCTTTTTTTTCTTAAATCATTGTAAAGAATCTTCAAGATTTCATTCCATCGAACACAGATAAATGAATAAACCAAAAAATATACTTTAACTTGTAAAATAGCCCCAAATTTCATCAATTTGTCAGGAATTTCAATAGTCAAACCCAAAATCACCGAAAAGAAGCTGAATTTTCCAACTCCAGTGGAAAAATCTAGCTACGTATCGGCAAACATAAATTAAACCAGCAAAATCTAATTGATAGCCAACATCATTATTGAGATATTTGTGTGTGAAATCAATCTCTAACTCTCTAATAGATGTAGAATTACTGCATGGGAAGGACGCACCCACTGTGCCATTTTCATAGCTTTCAAGCATGTTTCCATTGATGAGGTGGCTACATAGAACTTCTTTATAGTGACATTGTTTAGGTCGACGCAATTGTAGTGCTGGCTGAATACCAATTGGGGATGTTGTGGTATGGATGAAATTAGGAAATAGAAATGGCAGTGGTATCTAATATAGGGATGTTCGATTGTGCGTACTTTGTAGGTAGGAACGAGGTTCTAGCATGGATCAATTCTACCTGGCAGCTCAATCTCTCCAAAATAGAGGAGGCTGAATCAGGAGTTGTTCAATGCATCGGAGGAGACCAACAAATTTTGAAGGACAGAGAAATGACATCCAAAAATGGAGACCAGGATGAATCCCTTGCAAATATCATGCAGAAAGAAAAGGACCTTCCAGCGAAAATAGTAAATGTCTTTAACTCTATGAAAAATGTTGTGGATTTGACTACAATTATCATGTTCGACTCTCAACTCATTGAATTCCAGCGTAAGATGGAGAGAGTTAGAGAACAACAACTGAAAATAGTGAATGGTGAATATCAACAGTCCTCAACACAGGAAATAGTGAAGGGTGAAACGCAATTCAAAGGAGTATAGAAGTAATGTATCTTGTCTTCCAGTTAGCAGAGATGTCTACATGAGAAAGAAAAGTGATTGAAGGATCCCAAATTCGGTGTTCCTCGGACATGTGCCACCTCTGGAAGATTCAGCAACAAGAATTTGGCATGTACTAGCAAAAGGAGCAGCTAAAGGGTGGATGCGACAACGTAATGCAGTAATTAGAGGATTGTCCAATGTTCTTCAAAAACAGGTGCCATTTCTGGCATCAAACACTCAAAGCTCATCAGAATCTCTGAAAAAATGAGCCACTAGTGCAAATGCCATGAATAGCCCTTATAATTCCCTAGAAAACGCATGTAACAAAACTGTTAAGCATATTATTATATGGCAGAGAGGAGCAGCAAATCAGTGAACCAATACCACAGAGAATATAAGTGTTTTTGCATGGCATAATATACAGAGCACATGACTCACAAGCACTCAAGGCAACCTAAATAATAGGTCAATATTCGCAGGAAAATAATGGCTCATTGTAATGACTCAAAATGGAGCAGGACCAGCAATTGCCTGCTCTGATACCATGTTAAACACACATGGGCAACAACATAATCTAAAAGATAAAACATCAGAATACATCTTTTATTAACAAATGATATACATTTATAGTACATTATCTGACTGTTGGGTTCCAGATCCCAAGGTCTCTTGGACTTCCTTAGTCTATTCCTCTTCCACACTAACCCATAGAGGATTAGGTGTCCAACACTACCAAAAACATTAGTTTTTTTTCCTCATAAACAATTGTTGTTTTGCACATAAAAAATCAGTTTTACTAACATTTTTTAAAAATGTTGAAAATTGACCCTAAAAAAAGCCAGCGTTCCAGTATCAACACTTTTCATTTTTAGGGTGTTTTTTGCATGAAAATTTCATTTTCACTGGCATTTTTGAAATATCTTTAAAATTTACCCTAAAAAGGAAAGCCATTGTCCCAGTACAGACACTTTTCATTTTTAGCATTGTTTTTGAGGTTTTTTTAGGGTTTTTTGGCTAGAGTTCTTGTTTTGAGTTTATAGTTTCCGTTTCAAAGTTTACATTGTTTTATGCTGATACAAAGAGAAACACCTTATTTAGCCAATTGATAAATCTGAAACAAAAGTGTTGAATGGTAGAGCACATTGAGTACTTTCAAAAAATGAATTTAAGGGAAAATTACATTCGAGAGAAGCAAAGGATTGATGTCTCTATAGGGACTTTAAAGGATAACATTCAACATTAGGTTCATCTTTGGGAACCTCATTCATTGGAGAGGGCATTCAGGCTGGCAAGAAAAGTGGAAAGCCAAATTATGGAAACGAGGAAGTCTACCCCTCACAATGATAAATATGGAAGTGTTTCTTCTCCTAGCCTTCCACAACCTACAAGGGTGACACCACAACAATTAGAAGAAAAAAGAGCAAAAGGGCTTTGTTACAATTGTGATAACAAATATATTTTAGGTCATAAGTGTGTTGAGAAAAAAATATTATAAAATGATTGTGAGGAGGAGGAAGAAAAGGATCAAGAAGCATCAAAAGAAGAAGATATACACTAGGAAACAACCATAGAGGAAGAAGAAATGAATCCGACCATATGTTGGAATTGCCACTCCTCAAACTATCAAGATAGAAGGACATATCAAGAAGAAAAAAGTTCAAGAAGTTAAAGATGACATCGAGCATCAAGAAATGAATTCGACGATATCTTGTAATGCATTGGAAGAAATTACCACTCCTCAAACTCTCAAGATAGAAGGACATATCAAGAAGATAAAGATTCAAGCAGTGAAAGATCACATCAAGCCTCAACAACAAGTTCTCTAACTTTTAAAGGATAACGCCACTTTGGTGCAAAATTGAATGAAACAACAGGAAGATCAACATTGTAGTGAAATAAGATTTGATGTAGGTGATTGGGTATTTTTACGGCTACATCTCAAGGAAGCTATTTATGAAAAGGAAATGTTGACAATACTACATGCACTTAAGAAATGGTGACGTTAACTAATGGGAAGATACTTGAAGGTAAAAATGGATCGCGATAGTCTTAAATACTTTTTAGAACAAATATTATCTTTAGAAGAACAGAAAAAATGGGTCACAAATATGTTGGGTTATGACTTTGAAATCATCTACATAAAAGGGAAGCAAAACTTTGTTGCAAATGCACTCTCAAAAAAGAATGAGGATGTTGAAGCATTGTTTTGTGCTATTTCTACCTTCCAACCTGATTGGATAAGCGAAACAAGGGACGAATGGAAGAAGGATGAAGAAGTGTGGCCACCCATTCAAAAGTTGTTGAAGATCCCACTTCAAACAATATTGCTAGAACTTAACAAGGAAGGAAAAATCATATTGGATCTTGAAGCAGTCATAGAAACAAGAACCTGAGAGCTACAAAATCGATCAATTTCAAACTATCTCATCAAGTGGAAGAAGTTACCCTCTCAAGATTCCACATGGAAGGACAAGAATTTTATACAAAAGCATCAAGAGCTACTCAAGCGTTGAGGACAACACATTTTTAAGGAGAGGGTCATGTTAGGTCACTATAGTACTAGTTCAACCCCTTATTGTTATTAGTACAACACCCTTATTATATTGTTGTGCCCATGTAATCCCCATATTTTTATTAGTGTACCCCATAGAAGCCCATTATTGCTATTATTGTTCCCTTGCATTATTATTTTTATGTCGGCTCTCATTATGTTATGACCCCTTAGAATCCTATATATAGAAAGGAGGTCTTGTCATTTGTATCATCTAATAATTGTTCATTTGTGTAATGTAAAGAAGGTCGCCCCCTCGAAGAGGCTAAATTCTAAGGCGTTGATCTATCTTTTCTATATCTTTGTGAATTTGTTTCATAACAATTACACTACCAATCGAGCAACCTATTGGTCTATCAATCAAGAAACATATTTATCTATCAATAAAGAAACCTCCTCTAATACCAACTAATCTAAAATGGGGTTTTGATAACTTTTTATGCTTACAAGAACCTTCGACTCAGTTAAACAAATAAATGATCTAGCTTATATATGACATTTGTGGAATTAAATAATTGGAACAATTGTATGTCTTTTTATTTTAAAATTTTAAGTGTTTTAAGTCCATTTGTTTTTGATGATATTAAACACATATAATATCCATATAATGTATAAAATAAATAACCTCACGTAACAACAAATTTAATCTAGGAGTTCACCTGAATATCGTGGGCTATGTCTCCTTAAGCTTTTGTCATCTTGACTTGGCTCATTGGGATTATGGAAAAGTTTCATTTACAAGTTCCACACTTAACTCCAAAGGTTACTGAACTGAAACAATGGGCTTAGAATACCATCTATATCCTTGTCATAGTGTTCATCACTGTGCAAACATATCTAAGCTCCCTTAGACTTCATTCCTTCAATGAGTTCTTTGAGCTACCCCAAGCTTCTTGATGTAACTAACTCCTTCAATATTCTTTAATTGTCACTAAAACCTCATCTACTATCTCTAGAACATATCAGACACTGAAAATAGACTAACCATTTGCTCAAAATTAGCATTGCATCCCCAAACTAGGCCGTCCTCCACGGTTGGCACTAGGCTACCTGAAAATTCCCTGTAGCGTCTTGGCCTCTAAAAGTCTCCAAATTCTTCTGAAAATCCCTACAATGGCTTCAAAAGTATCATTACAGTTAGGAATGACTATTGGTTTGTTGAGAAAGAGTACTGGTATCTCTTACAACTGCCTCCAACCCCTAATGGCCTTGAGCTCCAAAATCTCCCTAGATGAAAATCTCTATGAAGATTACGTTTTCAACTTCTTTGGACTATTCCATTGGCTTTAGAAAGCTCCCATTAGCCTATCTAACCTCTTGTTTCACTCTCTCTGGTCGAAGACTGCTCCTGGAGTGCATTTAGTCAATATCTCCTAGGGATACTCCACCCAATTTGGTGAACTGCACCTAACTCCAGTTAAACTTGGCATATCGGCTTAAGTTTAGCCACTCTGCCAAGCTAACCATCAGAGGTGAGTTGTTACAATAATTTTTTGGGCATTCATATGAGGTGGTATAATCCCGACGGTTTAGGATAATCCTCCATAGAGTTGGCGGTCATGCAATCGCGTGTCAACCATTTCCAATTGGCATTCTATCCCACTCGATCCAACAGATATTTTGTCATTTGCTCACCAACTAACCCGGACGATCTCCACCGCCAATGTGACTCATCCAATCGAACAGATGTCACGCAATCTTGCACAGACTCTTGCATGACTGATAGCAGATCCAGAGTGCACGAGAAAAGTACTTTTCCTAAGTTATGTGTTGACTGCTAAGGTTACTTACGTGAAATCGTAGAATATCATTTACAACTTTTTGTCCATGGGAGATACCATTTCCCAATTTCTGAATGCTACCCTTTTGCTCAATACCAAACTTAAAATATAGACGTTTAAGAAAAGGTTTAGTGCTAACCCAAAAAGGGAATATTACAGGAAATATTCCAAGGAATATAATTTTTTTTTAATATTTTCAAAAACCAAATTATTCTTGGTCAAATGTCCAAAAATTTCAGTTTACTAGACTTTTCAAATTGTGATAAATCCTTCATATGATATTGGTTTCTCGAACCATTTCTGACATCAGAATCAGGAAGACGAGATCTATCCAGTCGCTCAGGTTTGACACTCGTTCAAACACTTTGAAATCTAAGCTATCATTTAGGTCATGGATCAATATCTAATCACCCTCAAATCCTCTCTCTCTCTTTTCCGTCCAATCCTATCTCTTCTGCCATCTCTATCTCTCTCTCTCTCCCACCCCCCCCCCCCCCCCACTCTCTACCCGTCTATGTTACTATATCCCTCCCTCTCTCCTTCTCTCTCCTTCTCTTGCCCCTTCTCGCTTTCTTTCCTTATTTTTCTCTCTATCTCACACCTAAATATACACTGTCTCTCTCCATCTCTCCCTTCTCACTCCCTCTCTCTCTCTCCACTTCTATGTGTATGTCTTTCTTCTTCCCTCCATCTCTCATCATCTCTCGCGAGTCCTCTCTCTCCCCCCTCTATCATTGTGCCTCCCTCTCCCTCTCCCTCTTTATTCCTCCTCTCCCCTCACCTTTATTTTATCTCCATCTCTCCATTGTCACTCCCCTTATCTCTCCACCTCTATTACTCTATGTGTTTTTTCTTCCCTCCCATATATATCTAGAGTTAACATATATCATGATATATTAATATATACTATCATATAAAAAAATTAATATTGTTATCCAAAGTTATTAAGGATAATAATATAATATATAATATAATTAATATGAATATATATTTAATAATAATAATAATAATAATCTTTTAATATTAATATTAGGGTTAATAACATTTTTTCCATGGTATTAATAACAATTTGGCCAATAGGCTTGGTATATAATTAGATGTTGATTTCTAATCCTATTTGATATAGGTTTAGTTATTTACCATATCTATCTATACCTCTTTTATAAATATGGTATTTGGGCCATGGTATTAATAATTATTTCTTCCATGGTATTTGGCCCATAGGCTTCACCTAAATAAAACCTCTTTTTTGAGAGGTTTATGGAGTAAATATAAAAGGAGGTTTTATTTATTTACCATGCCTCTAGTTTATTTATAGTTTTATTTGTTTACCATACCTCTTGAGTAAATATAGAAAACAAAAAAAATTATTTATTTACCATACCTCTTGTTTATTTATATTTTTATCTATTTACCGTACCTTTTTTTCTAGTGTTCTTAAACATCTTTATATTTTAAATTTATATTGTGTTTATACATAATAATAATTATATTGATTTTTAAATAGGGATTAAAAATGTCAAATGTTAAATGTTAAACATTACATTTACATTTAAGTTTATGTTTACATTTATGTTTACTTTTATGTTTACGTTTACATGTTTACCTTTTTACATTAGATCTACCCCATACGGGGTTGTAGAGCGCCTCTCAGTGCAATAAATGAACATATACCCATTTTAATATGGTACTTATTCCTCCAGAATGGGGTGAGAAATGTCATAAATTCTAATTTGAGGTGAGGGGGGTGGATATGAGGAAGAGTTTGAAGGGTGATCCATCCTAGGGCCATCACCTAGCTTAATTGAGGGGGATCATGCCACCTAGATTAACATATGGGGAAGGCATGATTGTCCCACCATCCACCTCACTCATGTATTGTGTAATGATGTTAAACATCAACCAAATTCATCTGTTGTTCCTTATGGGTAATCATGGAGCGCAGAGCTATGTCTCCATTATACACACAGTCGTATAAAATTTACAATTTTCACCGGTGTTTCAATAGTGCCTCAATTTTTACATGAGGGATTTTTCATTCAAGCGTGGAGGAAATCTCGCATGCAAATCACGAAGACAAGGATATAAAAAAATCTCAAACAGAATTGCATTCACATTTCTCTACCCCCCTCACTACGTCGAATTCACCACCTTTGGAATTATTTGCATGGGAAAGTTAAATTCTGCCTACCTCATTGAAATTTGCCACCCTCGACGTGAACAGTCTGCACTGCTTCGAATGCTGTGTTTCCTGTAGCACAACTTCCTGTAGAAACTGTTCTCGGCTTCTAGAGGAGGTTACGGTAGCGCAGGACCAGTCTGAGCGGTAGCAGGACATTTAAACGGATCTAAAACTTGGGCTAACAACTTCCAAAGGGGGAGGACGCGTATTTGGCTGCAAAACAGTTGTGAGCATAAATGAATACAGGGCATCATAAGTATCAACCGGCCGATTTCGAATTACTACGGAATTCATGGCGCGTGGGTGAGTTTTCCCCGTTGATCCGTTGGCCGACGTCATTGCTATCATTCCCCAGCGTGCCCCTGACCGCCGAATTATTTCCTCTGCATTTACCGCCGCCATTCCTATCATACCGCCACTTCTCCCCGACTAGACACTTCCCACGTGTCAATTATCCAACTTTTCGGCATAACCGATCCAATTCGGATCCTACGAGGCCACTTGACTGGCTGTGGTGTCCAGTTGAATGTCAACCAGCCTTGTTCAATCCATCCATTCTCATAGTCATGCATATTCAGAGTATAGCTTATGTAATTTGACGAAATAAGGTTAGGCACTTACCTATGCGGCCATTGACGTGGGTTTTTTCAGGTTTCAGGATGAGGGATGCTGGATTTGCGTGCTGCTGCATCGTGCTCAGGTGTTGGAGCTCCTCTTCATTGGCTGCTACTTGCTACAAGCCTTTCAGACCCGTTTCTATGGTGGAAAATACTGCATGCACCGATTCTGCGAGCTGCTTGTGTCTTCATGGTAGGTGCTCTAGCTGGATCAACTGCTACAGGATTCCTATAGGACATCCTGTAGTCGTTTCTCCTTCTCGGGTGCATGCCGAAATAATTGGAGTCACGTTCACGGGTGAAGGGTCTTGAGGTCGCCTAGACATGTAAAGTGCGCGAACCTCAGAAGGCCTTATTTTCGATTTTGAAGAAAGACAAATTTTCTTATTTGAAAAATAGAGTTTTGGTATGCATGTGTAGGGATGCTTGCCCAGATGAGAGTGATGGCGGTGAAAGGAGGTGAAACGAGTGGAGGATGAAAGAAAAGGGTGGTTGCATGCCTCATCAATAGGATTTAAGCTCCAAATCCTTCTCTGCAGTCGATTCTGGCCCGTCCAGAAGCTCTACAGGATGTTTCCTGTAGAAATACAGAACTTCCTGTAGAAAGTCCTATAGCTCCCTGTAGAAGGCTGACCCATGACCCGATTGTGTCCAAACCTTGAAAAAAAAGAGTGTTCATGCCGGGTGTGTATGTGAGGCTGCCTGGTAGCTTGGTAGGGACCCTTTTCCTTGAGTTGAGAGGCCTCCTTTGGTGCGCTGTGTTCCTGCAACATACAACACTTTCAGAGATTAGCTTGTATTTTTTCTTTTTTCTTTTTTTTCCCCCTTTTTTTTTAAGAGACAGCAGGGGCACCTCAATGAGGTTTTCATCCCTACCATCTTCCTTGGGATCCTCGAAAAGGTTTTCACCCAAGTATCTTTTTATTCCCATTTTTTTCAGAGAGACGGCGGGAGCTCCTCAATGAGGTTTTCACTCCTACCATCTGCCTTGGGCGCCTGAAAAAAGGTTTTCACCCAAGGATCTTTTTATTGCATTTTTTTTTTGGATATATAATGATGCTCAGGGTGTGCCCAAAATAGAGGCAGAACCCTTCTCTATGACTAGCACCTATTTTTCCATAGTTTTGACGAACTCTTGCCTTGAAAGAGGTTTCCTGTAGAAGTTTAGTCGATGCCCATTGAGGAGCATGGGGATGAATTCTTCATCAATAGTCCGGATAAGGACGAAACCATTATCATTACACTTTTCCACTGCATATGGTCCTAGCCACCTCGTTCTCAGCTTCCCCTTGAAATCCTTATGTCTGGAATCATACAGTAGCGTCCAATCTCCCAGCTGGAGTTGTTTGTCATTGAGGTGCCAGTCATGCCATACCTTCCTCTGAGGTTGAGTCACTTTTGAGTGGAGGAGGGTCTACATTCGAAGTTCATCTAACCCATTCAGCTGCATTAACCTTTCTTTTTGAGCATGGCTCAGATCTAGGTCCAGCTGAGCTTGCATCCTCAATGTGTTGTATTCAAACTCGATTGACAGCAAATCTCTCTTCCCATAGACCAGCTCATAGGGTGTGAAACTGGTTGTGGTCTTCCAAGTGGTGTTGTAGGCCAAAGTGGTCTCAACCAGGTGATCTGCCCAATCCCTTCTACTACTGCTCACCACCTTAGTCAACATCCCCTCTAGTGATCTATTGGTGACTTCCACTTGCCCATTCGCTTGAGGATGATATGGGGTGGAAGTCCTATGCTTGATCTTGTGATGAGCAAGCAAGTCTTCAATCAAATTGGAGGTGAACTGGCTTCCTTGATTTGGTGACTAACTCTCTTGGGTAGCCCAATTTTGTAAAAAATGTTTTCTCTTTAAAACTCACCACCTTTTCTTTGTTGTTTGCTTTGATTCTGGTTTCTGCCACTTTGTGAGATAATCTGTGCACACAATGTGTAAGACTTTTTCTGAAGAGGTTGATAGGTGCCCACAAAATCCATACCCCACTTTCCAAATGCCAAGAGTCACCTGAGGTTGGAGAGGCATTTCGTCCTTTGGGCGGTTTCCATCCTTTTGCATCGTCACATTGGCTGATATCTTCTACATCTTGATGAAGATTGGGCAGTAGTACCTGCTGTAGATTTTGAAGGCAGCCTTTGGCTTGCAAAATGTCCCTCCACAAGGCCCATCGTGACAAGTTAGGAGGATGTCAAAGACTTCCTCCTCCCTTACACAACGCCTTAAGATCTGATCAGGGCCATGTTTGAACAAGTTGCCCCCGATCCAAGTGAATGAGGCACTTTTCCTCACGATTCTGCTCTTCTCCTTTGAGGATAAATGCGGAGGGAAATGTGCGGAGACCAGATAGTTGGCTATATTAGCAAACCACGAGGAGAGTACTGAGATAGCAAACAGATGCTCATCTAGTATCTGGTCATCCACTGTTTCTTCTTCACCTGCAGGCAAATCCAATCTAGACAAAAAGTCATCAACAACATTTTATTTACTTGGTTTGTCAACGATGGTCAAATCAAACTGCTGCAACAAAAGTAACCATCTAATAATACGATCATTCACATCAGGCTTATTAATTAAATATCAGATTGCAACATGGTCAGTATGTACAAATGTTTGATAGCCAATGATGTAGTGTCGAAACTTGTTCAGGGAATGGACCACAGCCAGGAACTCTTTCTCAGTTACCGTATAATTCACTTCCGCCTTGGATAAGATTTTGCTGACAACGTATATAGCATATGGGAGTTTTTCTTCAACTTGTCCTAAGGCTCCCCCTATAGCTTTGTTTGAGGCATCAGTGTGGACGTGGAAAGGTAGGGCCCAATTTGGGCCTCTTAGAATTGGAGCAGACACCAACTTATCCTTCAATTCATTCAGAGCCTTCTAGCAGTCATCCGACCATTTAAACTCAACATATTGCTAAGAGGACAAACAATGGCGAGGCTAGCTTACTAAAGTCTTTAATGAACCTTATATAATATCCCACTAGGCCTAGGAAACTCCAAACATCTCTCACCTTCTGAGGAGGTGGGACCCTTTTGATGATAGCAATTTTATTGGGATCTACCTGTAACCCTGTCACGCGGAATGAGTCGATCTTGTGGACAAGATAGACCTTCCTAGAATCTAATGAAGACCTAATTACAAACAAACCAACCAGACACTATCTTTCTCTAAATGTGCTTTATAAATAATGGCAAACAAATGTGTTTAAGACCTACCTCATGTCCAAGGCAAGTTTGGAGATGCCTTCGCTCCTTTGATCCAAGTAAGTTCCTTTGTCGCAAACTTGCAAGCACAAACAAGGAAAATGATTAAATAACACCTGAATATCAAGAAGTCCATGAAACAAATAACATGAGATACTTGTTGATAAAAATCAGTTTGAATGTATTAATTCAAAAGAGAAGAACCTTACAACCTTTGCCTTGACGATGTACAAGCTCCTCCCAGGGTCCAACAAGAAGTCTCCTCTACTTTGACAAGCTTCACTCACTACCTAATGAAGCCAAAAAGGTATGTGATCTCTCCTCTTAAGCTCAAATAGGAAGCCTTGATTTCACTAGCATTCACCCTCAAAAGTTCAGCTTCTAACCTCCCTGGCCACTGACCCAATGCCTCAATTTATAGTGCAATGGAGATCAGTTACCAACTCCTCCTTCAAAGGGATAGAGTCCTCCTTCAAAGGGATAGCTCCTCCCAACAAGGGATTAGTTCCTCCTCCCATGCGAGGCATGAACCACTTGGAGCGAACAATCCATGTAACAAATGCTTATAGAAAACTCTAGAATTAACCCAATATGAGTTTTTTAAGATAAAGATTGCGCCTTTTGACTTTTACAGGGTTACACACCCTCCCCTTTACATACAGAGCGTATAAGTACGCAGATAACTTGAAAAAAAGGTGCGGGCGCGCAGGAAAAAGTAAGAGAAAGTGCGGAACCAGAGTTACATTTCTTTTTTGATGTCTTTCTCTCATTTCTAAATATTGTTTTGAAGAGCTGAGGTTTGAGACTTGCTTAGGAAGCTGGTATAGGTGGTGATAGGCCTACACCGACTACAAATAATCAAGGTGATGACATTACTGTGTAACAGATTGCCCCCTAAAGTGCGAACTTTGTAGTATATGAGGATTTTTTCATTTATCATATAGGAAGAGTGAAGTTCTTTATCATTTCGAAGATCATCTTTCGGAGAGCCGGGTTGGAACCTGTAAAAACATTCAATGCAAAATATATATATGAGATCATATCATCGTTGAGGTAGGCATTCCCATACTCAGATAAAAACTGACTAAGAGACTGAAAACTGACTAGAAGACTAACTACTTCTCTGGTATAGGAATGATCTCGTAACACATCATAAGTACAGACACATGTGGACACAGTATGGACGTAGCCATCTGTTTATGAATAGTCCATAATATAATGAATACAAAATTCCTCGCAACCTGTATGGTAGAAACTAGATCCAGGGTCTTCATTTCTACGTCCCAAAACAGTACGATTTTATCCATGCGATTGAATGTGTCGAAGTCGAACATGGTAGAAACCGCTTGATTACCAGTCAATGATGTAAAATGTTAACAAGCGTGAGAGGAACCACCAATAATGACAATGGCTCTCAAAGTACTCAGCACAATCCATGAAATGTGATAAGATGTGTTGATGTCGAACATGTCATGGAATTCTTTGATCGAAAGTCAATGATGTAAACTGTCATCAATGGCAAGAAACCTGCCATTGAGGCATGTAGATCTCAAGGTACTGACGATTCCTAGATCATCTTTCTAGATAATGAGCTGAAGTCGATAGAAAGCGATCCGTCGCAGGGCAAGCCCACAACACGAAATCATAAATCAAGTTGAAGAAATTTAGTTGCAAGGACTGACTCAGGGATGGTCAAGATGGATGATAGACATTTTGCAGATGAATGGCTTATTTGCACTGATATCTTGAACAAATAACGACACGATAGATGGTTTGGTGATGATTGACCCAAAGTTAATACCCAGAAACCGGCTGAAGACTTTCAATATGGTTTGATCAACTGTTAGGTAAAAGATTTCCCAAGCCAGGTGAATGAACGTGTCGTGTTCAAGAGTGGTTATAAAGTATGACAAAGAGACTCACTTTTCTCCCTTTCCCCCCACCATTTCTGGCAAGTACCTCTTTATTTTTTACAAGCTTGAGGAGGATAACATATGCTTGATTATAAGCTCACCCTTCGTGTGAGTCCAACCTAGTTTAAATTCGAACCCTAAGAAGGAGTGGTTCGTTCCTGTTTGTAATAGAACAAGTCCTTTACTATTGAATTTTAACGAGTCCAGTATAGGAGAAACTCGGTGTTTTTCATTTTTAGAGAGTCTGAAAAAACTTAAGAAGACTTCAGGGTTTGACTTTTTCGTAAATTTGTGTCTCCCAAGCCCGAAAAAGTATAAAATAATACTTGAGAGAACCGCTTGATCTTTTACGACCAAGGAGTACTTTTCATTATTAGTGTCTTTGATACGAAAAAGTAAAAAAGCAACCAAGGACACGTCGTTTTATAACCAATATCGAATTTGAAACGACAAAAATTCGGCAATCGTTTTATGTTTTCACGGTCGGAAAAGAGCTGTAAATCGACCGTCTTTTAATTCCGTTTTAACGAGTTTAAAAGAAAAACTCGACAATCTTTTCATGTTTTAGGAGTCAGAAAAGGGCTTAAAAGGTGACTCTGGTTGAAAATGATAAATTTCGCTTGAATAATCCTGTTATCCTGCACAAAAACACAAACATTACTCATACCTGCTTGAAAAGATAAAGATGTCGAAAAAATACATTTTTAAAGTGAAACATAAACAAATTTGAAATTTATTTACTCAAAAAACTTATAAAAAGGGGTTTTTACCGTTCATTTTTACCATTTGTGATTTGGGTGAGGAAATAGTGCTTTTTCTCTGAAAACTTCCCGAGAGGATTGCGGAAAATCCAACCGTCGAAATCGGACGTCGTCTTCACCAGGTAATCCACATCATCCTCCTCTTGTTTTTCAACCGTTTAGTTTTTCAATTTGGTGCTTTATTTTGTTTTTTAGGAGGATGTTTGGGCGAAAAACCCGCACTCGGAGTACGCAGGCTCACCACTGCGAACCTGCGGACCCCGACTTTTTCTCCATTGGGAAAAAGCTCAGGGTCCGCACCTTCCATGTGGACAAAGTGCGGTCCCACACACTGTGTCCAACAGGAAGGGTGCAGGCCCCGCCGTGAGGGTTTTTAACCCAAAAATTCTCAAAAATTGACCAAAGAAAAACAATTCTAGCATCCTAATTGATCTTTTGGCTTGATGTAGATAGTACACCATGCTAGATTGGCGTGAACGAGAGCACGAGGATGTGGATGCAGCCACATGGAATCATCAACCTTCGTTTGATGCTTTGAGGGCGTGCAGACTGTACAAATACTGGGCCATTTCTGGCATGAGGGCTCAGGTGGATTTCTTGCAGTGGATGGTTGATAGGTGGAACATTCAGGAGCAGTGCTTCTTCATTGGTGGCCACCAGCTCGAGATTGAGCGGGTGGATGTATACTTTTTGACTGGATTGCCTAAGAGAGGCGTTGACTTGACCCTATTCGGGGCTAGGGCGGGTGGCCAGTCCGTCGATAGCCTTCGATTAGAGTACTGCGACCGCCCGACTAGAGACAAAGGGATAGACATAAAAACTATATCCCTTCTTGAGCTCAAGGTTATTGCATTCAGTGTTACTCGACTTTGCGGGGCTACCGCTTTACACATTGCCACCGGATCCCAGATGCGTATGGCAGTCGATTGCTTTCAGGGCACCGTTTTCAACTGGTGCGATGCTATTTTGGCCAATGCAAAGGGCCAATTGACCAGGGCCAAGAACGGACGGCTGAAGACTTTTGGTTATGGAGCTTTAGTCGTCAGCTTTGGTGTGGAGAGGATTCCTATGCTCATCCCGCAACACCTTACAGTTGGAGTTGGGCATCCCCGAGAGCCCAGACTGATGCGATGGGTTGCAGTCATGGCCCGTCATCCTGACGAGGGGACCGAGGTCATCCGGTTCAAACCTGAGTTTTTCCAATGGTTGGAGCATCAGGTTTTCTCTATCTAGGACTTTCCTTATGCTGGGATTGACTTTCGTGGAGACTGAGACATGGCTCTTCCTCCAGGAGAGCAGTGGGATGACTCAAGTAATCATTTTCAACACTTTCCTAATGTTTTTTTTTATTATTTTTATATCGTCTCAAAACTGATAGTAATAATTTTTTAAAATGCAGATGTGGGTCCACAGCGACCAGCCACTCTCCGACCCTTCGAGAGAAAGCAACCACTTGCGCTAGCTCCAGCCCCACAGGACGAATCAACAGAGACCTTGGCCGAGTTGGAGAGTCACCTAGAGCGCTTGACAGGGGACATTCCCGAGACTAGCATAGACGACATCCCTCATCGGC
>APFE030662609.1:139105-173421 GCA_000404065.3 Pinus taeda
GCGATGGAATGGCAGACCCAATAGGATTTTAAGCGTGATCCTATATTATTTGAAGTCTAGTTAAATGCCCATGATGGGCTTTTCGTGTTTTTCCTGTGTATTTCCGTTACGAGCCAGAAATGCGTTATTTCATGGATTTCGTTCAGAAAGAGGTCGTCGGTTCATTTTTTCATTGGAAACAGCCATCATTCCTTATGACACGCTACAGGCGGGTATTTTTGCAATAGGGATGCATTTTGAAGTGTGAAGAGGAAGAGCCAGGAAAAAAAACAATTGATCGAAGGGACAAAGGAACGACTGTGGAAGCCACATAGTCAAAGGATGTCTTTCAAATGCCAGAGAGCACAATTGACAGAGGGAGCAAAAAATAAGAAGTTTGGAATCGCTTGGAGGTCAAGCAAAACTAGAAACTCTTAAGAGCCAAGAGCCAGAGCCAGAGCCAAAGCCAAAGCCAGAGCCGAGAGCTAGAGCAAGAGCCAAAGATGAGAGAACAACAAAGAGATCAAATGATCCAGCTGTTGCTGGTGTCCAAAGCATTCTGAAGACAAAAGAAGGAGTTCCAGAGACAGTGAAAGAACTTTGAGGGAGTTGGTGTAAGCTAGAGCTCAAGACAGCTCAGAATGCTAATTGAAGGAGTCTGGTCTAGAGAAGCCTAGATCTATTTCCAGAGTGTGGACAATTAGTGGGACAAGATGGTATTCTAAACCCATAGGTTCTATTGTAAACCAATGGAGCTGACCATGGAGCTTGTAAAATAATTTATGCCATAATCCCAGAGAGCCTAGTTGAGTTGACGAGAGCTCAAGGAGATGTATCCCAAGAGGTTTGGGTGAAATCCATATTATATTGATGTTATGTGTGATGCTTATTTGCTAAATTGTTTCATTGTTATATGTTTTTATATCAATTTAAGCAAATCAAATTAAAGCACATAAACAGTTTAAAAAACAAATACAAGCATACACCTATTTTCAAGCACTTTTTAATTCCGTAGTTGGTTAATCATAAGGTCTTGTAAATATATAAGCTTTGGAGTGGGAGAGGTTCTTGTAAGCTTGACAAGAAGCCTTTAGTGCCCCATTTTAGATCAGGTGGTATCAAAGCTCTAGTTTGATTAACCCCACCTTCAAAGAAGGTGATATCAAAGCAGGTTATATCAGAGCAAGTGGTATCAGATCAGAATGTTTGATTGACAGAGCAAAGATTGCTTGTATGAAAGGTGATTAAACAGTTAGAGGTTGATTGTATGCTTGTTTGCAGACTAACTATTGTTTTTGTTTGTAGAGGTAAAGGGAAATCTACTGATAGCTAAGTCTAGGAGAGGACAAGAAGGAAGAAGGGCTGAAGGCATTCTTCTTATCCCAAAGGACCTCAAAGCAATCCTTGAAGCACAAGAGGTTTGTTGCAAAAGGTTACTTGAATAAGCTCTTTGTTAATCTTGTTTAAAGTTTTTTTTTTCATTGGCATAATGACAACTTCTACAAGTAAGTCCTCAAAATATTCTTTCTTCACAAGATTTTTTTATGAAGACATGAAGCAAGACTTTTTCATCATGATGGACAAGGTGAGAGAAATGTATGAGGATGGAAGGAAGAGCAACATACTTAGAGAGGAGTTGAATTCCATGGAGGAAGAGAAGCAGTTGCTTTTTGGCAAATTGCAGGAAGTGGAGAGGCAACTTCATATTGCAAATATGAACCTGAAAAGGATGCATGAGTTGGAGACACAACTCTTTTTTTCCAAAGAAGCCTTAGTCAAGTATCAACTTGAAGAAGAGGTAAACAATTCTTGTTTGTCTTCAAATTATTCTAAGAATGCTTATATTGGTTCTTTTGAAAAGAATACCATAGGCATAGATTCCAAGTTAATGTCCAAGATGGGATATGAAGGAAAAGGTTGGGAAAACATGCACAAGGTATTGTTGAGCCAATAATAGTTGAGGAAAGGCCGAAGTATTTGGGTCTTGGCTATGGACAATCTTATGGAGAAAGTTCCAAAGCTTCCATGAAGACAATTGAAACAGTTCCAAGAAGGAGTTTCATTTCAGGTCTTCTACCTCAAGAGTGTAAAGATTGCATTCAGGAGGAATGAAATAGCTTGAAACATCATTTGCAGGATGCAAATGTTCATAAGCATGCACTTGAACCAGAGAGTTGTGGAAACTCTAAAAGCCTTGAAGAGACTGATGAAGTTCCAAAGGGAGCCACTTCTTCATTCAATTCACCTCCTCATGAAGGAAATAAAGGTGAAAGAGAAAGGTATAAATCTGGTTCTAATCATACTCCTTTTGATTATGTTAAGCATGGTAAATTTCCACATAAGTATGGGAAAATAATTACATGTTCCTTTTGTGGTTTGGATAAACATAATGTTTCTAGATGTTGGAAGAGAATGGCCACATACAAGAAACTTTTGAAGGAAATGAAGCAAGAAGCCAAAGGTACATTGGATAAGGAAAATCATGTTTTCAAGAGGATGCACATGCGTTGCACTTACTGCCATAAGCAAGGACACATTGCTAAAAGGTGTTGGACTCTGAATCCAACAATGCTTCCACAAAAGCTAAAGAAGGTGGAAAGAGAAAATGGCAGGAATGGAAAGAAAGATTCCATGATTGATGTGTTTGAGGATGATTCACAAGTTGATGCTAATGTGCAGACAAAGGTAGCACCTTTGAAATGGATTGGTAAGAAATGGCTAGAGCTCTTATCCAATTGAGATTGCATGTCTTTTGATTTGATGCATCTATTTGCATTTCTTTGTTAATAGAATGAAAGTTGTAGGGTTTTACCAAGAAGGTGAATGGAAAAAGTTGAGTAGGAGACTCACATTGTTGCTGCAACATTATGTTCATTTCAGCTTCGAAAGTACAACGTGCTTAAGAGAAAGTTGAAGGATGAAATGCATGCATGAGAATGATGTGCATGAACACAGGGATGCTAATGATTTCCTTGTATTTGAACATGTATGTGTAATTAACTTTAAGGGTTGATTGCTTTGTTGTAAACATGCATGTAATGTAATATGGACTTGAGAGAAGTTGATTTGGTCTCCAAGATGGAGATAATGATGAAGTGCTTCATCTTTGAGAAAGAGTCCTAGAGGTCGTTTTCTACATGCTTGACTTGAAGGGTCAATTATTTTAAAGGCATGTTTTGTGGGCTTGTTATCTAGTCCATCATTGGTATGCAAATGTAAGACATGGACGTGTTCACAAGATGTAAAAATCTGTTTCTTTTGTTGAAGTAGGAGTTTAGGCCATCTAGTTGTTGTCTGTATTTCTATTGTTGTTAACAATTGTTGTTGAGAGCATGGAAAATAGGTACAAATGAAAGTTTTTGTGAAGTAGATGTAACTTCACATTGGTTTGGACCACCTTGGATAAATGATCAAGGAAGAGAAGTTCAAACTACCTTTTGTGACCATCTAACCAAGAGTTCTGCATGAAGTCAAGGAGGAAAACCGTTCTTCCCAAGAGGACCAGCACATCTAGGAAGGAGAGTGGTCAAAGACTTTGGTTCAGAGGCACTATGCAAGGAAAGTGTATGGAGGTTGAAAGAAGAGGGTGTTATTACTCTCATTTACTATTCAGATCAGTATATTAGTGTTTTGGAGACCAAAATCTTTTTAGTGGGAAGGCGTGATCAGAAAATGATCCTAGATGACTTTTCACTCAAAAATGAAAGTCAAAGGATTCTTTTGAAAATAGTCCCATTGCATAGATATTTTCAATCTGAATATAATGCAATTTGAATGGGATAAAATGGACTTCGGATGCAGAAGTTATTACAGAAAGAAGATTGCCCACTCTCCTTTAAAAGGAGGAAATTTCCTATAGAAGTGGCCTAAAAGGTTCTTTAAGGAAAAATTGCATCGAAAAGTTCAAAGGGTAGACTTGGACCAAAGGCCTTAAGAACCTCTGATCAACGATCTCTAACTTATCACATCAGAGGTAGGTTGCATGTGATATTGGGACCCAAGCGGGGTTGATTGCGATAAAGTGGGATCGGATCGGCAGATCGGGTCGGCACAGTCCATGGTATATGGAAAGAACCCCTGGGCCGTTACAAATGCGATATGTCGATGTGGTTATGCGACTGCGCGATGAGCGCTTCCTTGACAGCCATTGGATCTTGGTAGGAACGGACAGTTGCAATTGAATCAGGGATTAGAACGATTGGGGCAATCAGCGATTAGAGGAGCAGGGACATAGACCCCCACTAAAGCGATATGCGATGTTCGATATCGGTAATCAACAATCGGCGATCGGTGATCCTCGATACAAGGGCCGTTGACATGCGATATGCGATTGTGATATGTCAATAAATCGCAGACCCAATGGGGATTATCAGCGTGACTTCATAAGTTTTGAGATCCGAAAATTCAGGATTTCTGTATATTTCCCATGTATTGGTTTTCTTGGCCAACACGCCATGTGATTGTGATTTGCGATGGAATGGTGGACCCAGTAGGATTTTAAGAGTGATCCTATATTAATTGAAGTCTAGTTAAAAACCCATGATGGGTTTTTGTGTTTTTCTTGTGTATTTCCATTATGAGCCAAAAATGCATTATTTCATGGATTTCATTTGGAAAGAGGCCACCGGTTCATTTTTCCATTGGAAACAGCCGTCATTCCTTGTGCCATGCTGCAGGAAGGCGTTTCCGTAGTAGGGATGCATTTTGAAGCACGAAGAGACAGAGCCGGGGAAAATAATGATTCCTCATGATCGAAGGGATAGAGGAATGACTGTGGAAGCCACAAAGTCAAATGATGCCTTTCAAAAGCTAGAGAGCACAATTGATAGAGGGAGCAGAAAATAGGAAGCTTGGAATCGCTTGGAGGTCAAGTGAAACCAGAAGCTCGTAAGAGCCAAGAGCTAGAGTGAGAGCCAAAGCCAGAGCCAGAGCCAAGAGCCAGAGTGAGAGCCAAAGTCGAGAGAACAACAAAGAGATCAAATGATCTAGCTGTTGCTAGTGTCCAGAGCATGTTGAAGACAGAAGAAGGAGTTCCAGAGACAGTGAAAGAAGTATGAGGGAGTTGGTGCAAGCTAGAGCTCAAGACAGCTCAGAGCACTGATTGAAGGAGTCTAGTCCAGAGAAGCCTAGATCTGTCTACAGAGTATGGATAGCTAGCAGGACAAGATGGTACTCCAAACCCATAGGTTCTGTTTTAAACCAATCGAGTTGAGCATGGAGCCTGTAAACGAATTTATGCCATAATCCCAGAGAGCCTAGTTGAGTTGACTAGAGCTCAAGGAGACGTAGCCCAAGAGGTTTGGGTGAACTCCATATTATATTGCTATTCTGTGTGATGCTTATTTGCTGCACTATTTCACTTTTATATGTTTTTATATTAGTTTAAGAAAATCAACTTAAAGTACATAAACAATTTAAAAAACAAATACAAGCATACGCATATTTTCAAGCACTTTCTAATTCCGCAATTTGTTAATCATAAGGTCTTGGAAATATATAAGCTTTGGAGTGGGAGAGGTTCTTGTAAGCTTGACAAGAAGCCTTTAGTGCCCCATTTCAGATCAACGAGTCCCATCTGGTATGATGGCTCAGTTTCCATTATCTTAAATATTTTCCATAACTCTTGCTTGTTAGCACATGAGGGTGGTTTACTTTGTCTTCAAACAATGATTTTCATGTGCCTTGTGAGTGCTTAGTGTTGCTTGTGTCAAATTTATTTCACAGCGGAGGGAGAGGGTGAAAGTGAGTCTTAGGTTGAAAGGCAATAGTCCCAATAGGACATGCACAGCTTCTAGTGGAGTAGTCCACATGGATGCGACAGTCACAAACACAAGGTGAGAAGATATCCCACACAAGTGTGGCGGTAATTATAACAAGTTTACGAGAATGAGTTTGTCGAGTGTCCGGCGAAATAGTCCACAAGGGTGACACAAATTTAACAACTGATACAACACATTTCCAATAGCATATGTACTAAAGCAACCGAAACATTTCAACTATCTTAATACAGGTTAAAGCAACATGTATTACAAGCATCTAAAGAATAATCTTACAAATGAATACAATACATGCATGAAAATGGGTTGGCCTGTTAATAGGCTTCTGAATTAAGCGAAAGTTCCAAGACACATCCATACAACTTTACATCACTAACCCTGATAGGGGGGCAACGGAGCCACTGGTTGCACCTCAAATAAAATATTACAGATTCTCAAGGCTAATATGTGGGAGGAGCCAAGGTGAAAATTCTTTTGCATGTACAAATGAGGGGTATATATAGCCAAGGGTGAAACTGGCCCTTGTGACTGTTCAACTTCCCTCATGACTGTTTCACTTACATGAATCTTCAACTTTACATGAATATTCAACTCTACATATGGGTCTCTTCGACTTCCACATTACATTACATTGATTACAACAGTATGACCCATAGTAGTGATGTGGCCAAGATGACTCATGACATGAATCAACATGAAAATGTTGGTATGTTCATGGTGATGGTGTTGTCCATGTAGAGCTACAGTGCTACTGAGTGATGAGTGTGTTCTTGGTGTATCATAGCTTCACCTCCACATGGAAAGGTGTGTAGAGTCTTCGATAGTCTTGGTGCTCGCTTGATAGTTCATGCATGTGCATGTGTCTCCTTTGCTTGCTATTTGGTACACTTCATGTGTTCATCCATTCGCGAACAAATCTCCTAACATGCACTCCTTGTTCATCCCATTCGTCATTGCGCCATGTCTCATTCATGTAGTTGTATCTACAATCACTCATAACAAGACAACATCAAATCTAGAAATATCCTAGTCTACCATGATGAATCATCTTTTTTCTTAGGGTGTAGGTGATCGGGAGAGAGGAAAAGGCTCTAAAACTATGCAGAGAACATTTCAAGCCAGGATGCGGGCTCCGATAACTATTAAGGAAAATTACAGAAAGGTCACTGGGAGGATGAGATGGGCAGTTTGGATCAACAGTGAATGTCTGCGAGATCTAGCTCGATTAAAGGGCAGATCTATGAAAATTTTTCAGGGAGGCAGTGCACGCAGTAGGGAGGACATTGCCAGTGAAAACTACATAGATTCTCCAGGGATTCTGGAAGCGGGATGTGGGAGCATGCTAGCCAAAACTACGTAGAACTGGGAAGATGGTATCTAAGACCTCTGCCCAGTTTCTGGGTTGAGAAGGGTTTCGAGTAGCTACAGGATAGCCCATGAAAACTACATAGTTTTTAGGAGGAGTAACAAGCCAGCTGATAAGGTGAAACACTGATAGAACTGTGCAAATTTTGAGGACAGTGCAGTGAAAGGCAATGGGTTCATATCATTCATGTATGCATAGTTTCTTCAGTTAGAAAAAGCGTGCATGCTCCCAGCTTCTATGAAATTTTTTGGAGGAGTTAAGCCCAGGGTCACTACCCAGTCAAACTCTTCGGTCGACCAGTGGGAAGCTTGATAGATTTGCTTTCAGGCAATGCAGATTGAGATGATTTCCTAAGAGACTTCTGCATTGTTCTGGGTGACATTCAGTCGAGTTGATTCCAAGATTGTGTGGTACAGACTGCCTAGGAGGCAGCCTCAATCTCTATGTAATTATGGGAAGTAGTACATGATCAGTGAGGGCTGAAATTGCTTAGTGTAGCTCAACGAAGATCTGGTTGTTGGAGGGTGATTTGGTTGACAAAGTTTTAGAAAAATGACTAAGTGTGTGAGTGAGTGAACTCATGAATACATGATCTTGCAAACAAACACTCAACATTACTTGATGATAATACATCTCATACCAATAAGACAACATATGCTAAGTGTGACTAACTGCGAAATTGTATAATGATGAAAGTGACAAGTGACAAGTGCAACACTTCGGATAGACATTTGGAAAATCGTGACGAAACTTGTGTGACAGTGCTTACAACATCACGTGTGAGTGCGATAGATGTTTACATACTAAACACAACTCAAACACAAACCTTCAACATCACTAGAGCAAGGGCACATGCATGTCATAGCAATCAACATGCCGAAGAAGATAGCTGGTCAAACAACAAAATGAAAGCAAGACATGTAGATGAAACACGTGAAATGACTTATTGTGTTTGTGCACATGCATGTTACTGAGGATAGGATGATATGACAATGAAAAGTAGTCCTACAAACCCAACTAAGAGGTGTACATCAAAAGGTGTTCTTTACTTACCATACTTACCCTCGAGATGATCATGCATCCGACGAAGTTTGCATGTGGTCTTGATCTTTTCCATTACTTGTTCTCTTGGTTTGTCTCATCAACTCCTTGGGAGTGATCTCCACATGTCACCTTTTCCAGTAGTCATTGGGCGATGGATTGATGTGGTTTCAGCGGGGAGTAAGTGATGTCAAGATGAGGTGATGGGAGTCCCATATGCATTGTTTCTACATGCAAGACCAATAGGACAACTTGGACAACATTGCGCAGTTTTGAGTCACAGGACACTGCTGTGGGATAAGGATTCTGGGAAGACACCTCTACACAGTTTCTAAATGGAGGGCAACTGGACCGCTCTGCGCATTTCTGTAGAGTAGTGTTGGTTTCCTGACTACTCTGTGCATTTCTAGAGAGCAGTGATAGCTTCTTGATAGATCTGCGTGTATATGGAGAGTAGTTATGGTTGGGATCTCTACGGGCTATGCGGTTTCAGCTGACAAGGGAGGAAGCTTAATGGTTGTAGAAGCAAAGAGCAAAGTTTCGGACGCTGAATGTGGCTAGGTTTCTTGGGAAATGGATAAGTGTGAGATCGATGACATAGATGTAAATAGTGATAGGACTCAACTATGATCACACACAAACACTTAGTGACACAAATTAGACCATCCAGAATGCATAAAACATACTTCACTTCATGCAACAACCTTCATGACAAGAGTGCGTGAAGTGAGTGTGAAACATGTCTATGTGATGACAACCACTCATACACACACGATTCCCTTGAAGAAAAAAAACATTCCCTTTGCGTCACAAACAACACCCCTATTCCCATGATGACACATGCTGCATAAAGATGAGAACACAAAAAATTCTTAAGATCAGAGAGGGGAGCTTGAAATTAGCATCTTATAAAAAAGTGACCAAGGGTGATTGATCGCAGGATCCAAGTTAGGCTCTGAAATTTCCATGCGAGCCAAAATTTGGGAGGTTGGTTGTAGACATTACAACACTTGGACACACACTCGTAGAACTCCAGCTCTCAGAATGGACCTTGTTTCATGAAAAGTGAGTCTAACCATTCCATAAGTATTGTTCAATTCTTTGATCATCATGGTTTCCGCACCAGCTTGATTGAAAGATGTAGCACCTGCCATGCTCTTTATCAATCAATACACATTCCAAGCCAAGTCAACCTAGTAGTTTCGATTGGGGATGAGAAGTATCTTGGTGCACAAGTAATATGACTATAAGAATTTAAGTTTCATCTCTAGTCTTTCTCCGCTACCAACAGGCCTGGACAATACCCCAACGAAGTCACGTTGGAACACAAGCAGTGCTCTGCTGCCAATGAGCCTGCTCAGTAAACCGGTAGAATTACTTGTGTCACCTATTTACACAAGAAGCCTTTCTCTTATTTTGCCTTATTCAAAAGAAAAAATCATTTTTTGAAAGAACTGTGCATATGCACTTATTTATTTCAAAGGTGGAAGAAGGATCCCGACTTTTATAGAGAAAAAGAGGTTGTTCCTTCAGAGAAGTATGTTATATATACCTCTAACATACTTGTTAAGTTTTTCCCCCTCACCTTACTCTACTTGACTAAGCTGACAAGGGTTAACCCAAAAGAACCGATTAGAGTAGGCGGTACTAGTTAACAATGCAAACGTTATTTTTTCACGAAGACTCACTCTGAGCAGAACGTATTTTCCATCAAAGAATCATCTACTTAAGACAATAAGTTCTTCATAAAGGGAGAGAGAAATAGATAACCAAATGTTGATAGGTGTACAAGTCCTATTAGATTTTCTTGGCTTTTCTTAAGAGCCAAACACAATTTCATGAGAGGCTAACCTAAGGGTGCAAGCAAGCAAAGAAAGAAAAAAGAAAAAAGTAGAAGAAAAGTGAGAGAAAAACAAGTAAGAAAATCAAGAAAGTAAGCATACCAAACTATGTAAGCAAACAAACAAACATGCAAACCAAAAAGAAAAACAAACCAAGAAGTAAGGACTACTCCTACTCCTATTCTAAAAACTGCATGGGCCTACTCACATGAAGTGATATTTCCAATGCATCCACCTACAAATTGGTTGTCCCATGTTGGTGAAGCCATGGTTCGCAAGAATCACAATCAAGTGAACCAGAAAACATGAAAGATATAACAATGAATACCAACACACTCCGAGTTTAAACTTGTCCACAAAAAAGAAAAGAGTGGAAGCAAAAGACAGGCACTCTGTGGACTTACCATGGTGTTGTGACACACTGCATACAAATGATAAGCATATGCACTCTCTTGACTATGATAGACAAGAAAACATGAGAAAGAGAGACAAATTACTCCTTTCAAGTATGCTTGTCATGTATGATTCCTCCAATGCATGAGTGATGGGATCATGTGATTCGAGCAAAGGAAGAAAAATTTGTGCATTGGATTGATCTTCAATGGAAACAGATAACTAATGAGGAGCCTTGAGTGTTTCACACTTTTTCTGATTGGAAGTGGAACTAACCTTAGGGCAGTGAGGGCCTAACATAACAATTAGCTTAGGCTGAAGTGCCTCAACATTCTGCGGGGTTTCCACTCCGTCAATAGATAGATCATGGGGGACCAATGGCTTAAAAAGATTAACAACGAGTGACTCAACATCGTGATCAAATGAATAACTACAGAGATCACAACAACCATGATCATAAAATTCTGGATGTTTGTCGACATCCTCATGATTTGATGAATCATACAGAGGGGTAGATGAGAAGCAATAATGTTCACCCTTTGCATTTCCAGAAAAAGTAGGTGAAATTCAAGTGAACTCTTAATGAAATATTGTTCCCCTCCACTGTCAAATGATGGACTAACATTATGTGTGTTCTGTGAATGATCAAAAATAGATGCATCAGAAATAACAAAATCATCAAAGATGTTAGGAAAAAGAAGAGGAGGCGTGGACAGAAGGAGGTCATCCTTCACCATGAGTCATGCTCATATTAGCGTCCATACTGTTTGTAAATGACAATGCAGGTTGGTTGTCCAACATCAACTCCTTCGATAGCTTGATCCTCGTTTACAATAAGTGTGGAGTCTGAAATAGAAGAACACAAGACAATACAATCCAGAGGATCAGCAGAATGCGAGGACGTAGGTTGAGTTAACAAGAGGCTTCCCAACTGAATCTGTGTAGAAATTGAGAGAGTAGTGAGGGTGGGAGTATGTGATAGTTGAACAGACTTATGTGCACGATGTTCCACATCATTCTGCAGGGGTGGAGTTGTTCGATGAGGGGAAAGGGGACAATTGATCCGGACTTAAACAGGAATGCAACAAATTACAGAGATAACCATAGACATAGATATGTAGCAGAAATAATACTTCATTTCATTAATGAAAAATACTGAAATATGCTTACAAACAGTAATGGAAATAAATCAGCTAAGGGGATTGTAGCTTATCTCTGAGAAGAGATTTCATGGCTACATGCCTCTAAACTGTGTTACAATGAGGCTCGAAGGCCTATTTATTGTTGAGAAACAATGGAAAACCCTTCACATCCCAAAACCTAACCCTAGAAGATGAAACACCAAATTGTGGGCCCCATTTGCGTAAATTGGTACATCAATTTCCCGGGGTCGTAACTTTGGCATACAATCTCTATTTGATGTGTACAATAGCTCAATAGAAATATCTATCTGAGCACTATCACTTTGGGAAGGGAAACATCGTCCATGGACCCATGTTGCCCCTAGATTTCCCAAAAAACGTCATTTAGGGCCTCAAAACAGCTCTGGAAGTTCACGACCCGAAAACCTGCTAAAAATAGTAAACTTTGCTACAATTTAGGAAGCTAAAAAGACTAAAAGAGACAGTTGTGGGGGTCCAAATGGGATAGGTGGGTGGCCACCAACATCCACCTAGATTATTCCTCCCCCCATAGGAAGAAATGGTCCCCATTGCGTTGAGTTCCTCCCTGAGATGAGGAAGCTTCTGTTGAGCTGGGTCTCTGGTGAGCTATTCTGCAATCTTTGATGTGTTTAGAAATGGTGGGAAGCATGGTGGATGATGGTCCACATTAAACACTCGGTGCAAGCGAAGAAACAGAGGAATGTTGTGCTTCAAAGCATTGTTGCCCATAGTCTTGGTACTGGTGTAAGGACCATGTCGAAGTGGTCTTAGTTTCTGATGGGTTCTGGTAAGGCGTTCTCTCTGTAGATGTAACCAAACTTTGTCACCCACTTGAAACTTGTGTGGTACCCCTGTGGGTGAGGAGAAGTTGTTGCTATGTTCTGTCATGACCGTATCCCTTTGTTGTTACTGCTGTGTGGAGGAACCCTTTGCGGGGCTCATGGATGTAGCAACGATCTTCCCCTTACTTTGGGTGTGAACTAGACAGAAAATAAATTTCCTAGTCTGTGAGATGAGCTTGATGCCTTTCTTAGCAGTGATTAAAGAGGTGGTGGTAGGTGGGGCTACCTTCGGTATCCTGTATAATGAATTAGCCAAAGAAATAATGACAGTGCAAGGCCTTAACTCATACACAGCATGTCGCCTCCAAGAGTATGGTTGGCTTAATAGTACATCACAAACATCCAGAGGTGTAACATCACACAATACCTCGTCTATAAAGGGCTTGACACTGTACGAAAGGTGGTAGTGCTGGCGAACTTTGAGATCTCATCCTTCATGAAGCCACCCGATACTATATGGCTGCGGGTGTGGTGTAGTCGGTAGGCCCAACCGCTTCATGACCTCTACTAAAATGAGGTTCTTTTGGCTGCCACAGTCGAAAATCAATTGCAGTGGCAAACCCTTCACCCACGTCTATGAGTGGAAAAGACGCTCCCCCTCCTCTAGGTCTTTGAACTCATTCTTCTAGATCTTGGCAGTGGCAACAGTGGCGCTGGGATCCTCATCAATGATTTTCTTCCCTTTTCCATTCCCCTTGTCGGGTTCTGGCTCAAGGTCGGAACATGCATCTGATTCAGAAGCCTTCAACTAGGCCACCAAAGACTGCTTGGTCCGACACTCACTTGTGTTATGAGTGGGACTCTTGTGGAACTCACACCACTTTCCTGTGTCCTTCTCTGGCTTTGTGGTATTGTTCTTTTCTTGTGGTTGCAATGGGTTGTCTTGGGTCACCCCACCTTGGCTTTGTCCTTCGGGCTTCGGATTTGCAGATCCAAAGTCTCGCTTATTTTGTTTGAACTTTAGCTCGATTTTGACAGTGTATCAGTATGCTGTGCCGAGTGAGGATATGTTCAAGAACTCTATCTCTTCTTGGATGTATCTATGTAGGCAACCACGGTATTTGAGTACCAGATGCAGCTCAGAATCTTTGATACCCAACTGTGTGCAAAGGGTATGAAAAATGTTTGTGAACTTTGGCACATCTTGATCTCATCCTTGCCGCAGTGTGGTCCATTTGATGTATTTGTCCTCATAGCTTTTGACAGGGTAATACTACTCTTTGATGGCATCCCGGAAGTCATTCCAAGTGCGTGCAGCTAAAAACAGTGAGCCTGTACTTTTATCATTCTGCTGACAGTAGGTTTCCCACCAATTCTTGACGTGGGGGGTTGCTTTGAGAAGAGCGAAAACAATCCTTTCCTGACTTGAAAATTCATGAATAGAAAAATATCCTTCTAGAAGATTTAACCATTTATCTACGGCATTTGCATCTATTTCACCCTCGAAAATGGGGATTTCAAAATTAACTTGTACCTTAAAGGGTGTGGAATTTCCAAAGTAGCTGCTGGAAGATGATGCATCGCTTCTGGGTAGCTGCTGAAGGATCTCGGAAAAGCTATCCATCATCGCATTCTGTTGTCACTCGAGGGCTTCTTCGAGCAAGATTTAGATAGGATCTCCTGCCCGCTCATCTTTCTTCTCATCTGCCATGGGAGGCCGTCGGGACTTGCGAGGCTGTTTTTATAAAGGTTTGACCAGTTCAATCCCTAACTCCTTATATCTCAACCTCGTTGGGGACATGCAAAGAAAAACAAATAAAAAGCAAACCGCTCTGATACCACTGATCCGGACTTAAATAGGAACGCAAAAAATTACAGAGATAACCATAAACAGAGATATGCAGTGGAAATAATACTTCATTTCATTAATGTAAAATACTGAAATATGCTTACTAACAGTAATGGAAATAAACCAACTAGGGCGATGGTAGCTTATCTCTGAGAAGAGATGTCATGGCTACATGCCTCTAAATTGTGTTACAATGAGGCTCAGAGGCCTATTTATTGTTGAGAAACAATGGAAAACCCTTCACATCCAAAAACCTAACCCTAGAAGATGAAATGCCAAATTGTGGGCCCCTTTTGGGTAAATTGGTGCATCAATTTCCCAGGGTTGTAACTTTGGCATACAATCTCTGTTTGACACGTACAATAGCTCGTTAGAAAGATCTATCTGAGCACTACCACTTTCGGAAGGGCAACATCGGTCCATGGACCCATGTTGCCCCCATATTTTCCAGAAAACGTCGTTTAGGTCCTCAAAACGGCTATGGAAGTTTAGGACCGGAAAAACTGCTAAAAATAGTAAACTGTGCTACAATTTAGGAAGCTGAAAAGACTGAAAGATATAGTTGTGGGGGTCCAAATGGGATAGGTGGGTGGCCACCAACATCCACCTGGATCAACAATAACTTGTGACAATGACAGTTTCCACTTGTGATTGCGCAACTCCATCACCGAAGTATGTTGAGTAGGCTTTGAGATTTTTCTTAAGTTTTGGATAGAGCGATTTGATACGGACATACTCATATCTTTCAATAAGATATTGGAAGTTCATCTGATTTTTCGGAGCTTACAAAGAAAGTTTACGGAAGCACCCCCAAAATTCCTCTAGAGATTCATGCGGGGCCTTCCGTTGTTGTAACATTTTCCTATCAAGTGATTCAAGATTGAAATGGTAAAAAAAAGATTCAATTAGATCATTGAACTGCTTAAATGAGTCCATGAAACTGTGAGGTAGTATTCTACACCATAGAAATGGGCAGTCGCAAAATGTGTCTGCGAGCAGCAAACACACCTCTATTTCATTAAATCCTTCTACATTCTCCATCAGTACATGCAAGTCATCAAAGTACTCAGGCCAAGCTACTTCGTCTTCACCATCATATGTGATTTCTGACAAGGCATCCTAGAACTCCCTGTCGACGTGAAAGATATGTCCGTTGGATAGACATTTCGAAGGGTGAATTATAACAAACTCCATGATAGATGTGCAAAGATTCAAATAGATTGTGAGGACTCAGCTTGTCATCTAGCCTTCCTTCTAGTACCAGAAATGTTGATGGTGTTGCACCCACCAACAATCAAGGGATCTCCCCAATATGAAGTCCCTTCTAGACCTCACACCGTTTGGTGTAGTAGTCGCATCTGGTATGATGGAACGTTTGCCATTATCTTAAATATTTTCCTTAGCTCATTCTTGTCATCACATGAGATTGGTTTTATTTGTCTTCAAACAATGAGGTTTGTGTGCCTGTTGAGTGCTTAGTGTCACTTGTGTCAAATTTCTTTCACTGCAGATGGAGAGGGTGAAAGTGAGTCTCAGGCTGAAAGGGAATAGTCCCAACTTTTCTAGAGACGCACAACATAGCAGGACATGCACAACTTCTAGAAGAGTATTCCACATGGATGAGGCAGCCAAAAACACAAGGAGCGAAGATAGCATGTACAACACCTAGCAGAGTAGTCCACATGAGTGCGACAATTGTTATATCAAGTTTACAAGAATGAATCTGTCAAGTGTTCGACGAAATATTCCACATGGGCGAGACAACATCAACAATTGATACAACAAATTTTCAATAGAATATGTAATAAAATAACCAAAATAGTTCAATTATCTTAATACAGGTTAAAGAAACATGCATTACAAGCATCCAAATAATATTCTTACAAACGAATACAATACATGTGTGAAAATGTGTTCGCCTGTTAACAGACTTCTAAATTAAGCAAAAGTTCCAAGACACATCTGTACACCATTCCATGACTAACCTCAATAGCGGGGTAATGGAGCCACTACTCGCTCCTCAAAGAAAAGATTACAGACTCTCAAGGCCATGTGGGAGGAGCCAAGGTGAAAAGCCTTTTGCATGTACAAGTGAGGGGTATATATAGCCAAGGGTGAAACTGGCCCTTGTAACTATTCAACTTCCCTCATCAATGTTTGACTTACATGACTCTTAACCTTTACATGTGGGTCTCTTGGACTTCCATGTTACATTACATTGATTACAATAGTATTGCCCATAATGGTGATGTGGCCGAGATGACTCGTGACATAACTTGACACGACAGTGCTGGTATGCTCATGTTGATGGTGGTGTCCATCTCGAGCTACAATGTTGTTGAGTGATGAGTGTGCTCTTGGAGTATCATAGCTTCACCTCCACATGGCAAGGTGTGCAGACTCTTCAATCGTCTTGGTGTTCACTTGATAGTTCATGCATGTGCATGTGTCCCCTTCACTTGATACTTGGTATTCTTCATTTGTTCGTTTGTTCACAAACAAGTCTCCTAGCATGCGCTCCTTGTTCATCTCATTCATCATCACACCATGTCTCATCCATGTACTTATATCTGGAATCACTCATGATGAGATGACATCAAATCTAGAAATATCCTAGTCTACCATGTTGCATAATCTTTCATTTTAGGTTTAGGTGACCAGGGGAGAGGACAAGGCTCTGAAATTGCACAGAGCACATTTTAGGCTAAGATGCAGGCTCCAAGCACTATCAAGGAAAATTGAGAAGAGGTCACTAGGAGGTTGATATGGGTAGTCCAGATCAGCAGTGACTGTCTACGAGATCTGGCTCATCTAAAGGGAAGATTTGTGTGAATTTTCTAGGGAGGTAGTGCAAGTAGTAGGGAGGACATTGGCAGTGAAAACTACGCAGATTCTCTAGAGAGGCTGGTAGTGGAATACAGGAGCTTTCTCACCAAAACTATGTAGAATTGGTAGGTTGGCCTGCAAGACATCTCCATGCAGTTTTTGGTTTGAGTGGGGTGTCAGGTAGCTATAGGATAGCCCTTGAAAACATAACAATTTTCAGGAGGAGGAGTAGGCTAACTGACAGGGTGACTAGATGACAAAACTGTGCAAATTTTGAGGACAGTGTAGTGACAGGAAGAGAGTGCTTGTTATAGCACCATTAACCACTTTTGGTAGATATGATGCTCTAATTATGGCCTAGGGCAACCCTTCCTTCCAGACTTGGTCCAAAATCTAAAAAACAGAGTTTTATTCCCTATACGCTACTTTTACTTGTGATAAAATCATGTACACATGAGTGAACATATATCCAACCCATGTACATATGTTAAAAAACTTAAAGAAAATTAAATTTCCTTAATTTTGAGTGGAGTTCATGGTTTTTACCTGTTACTCACCTCCTATTGCCCTTGGCCCAACTATTTCCCATCTGGAAAAAAAAAAAAATTGGAGAAGTATAAATAAACCTCCATGGGAAGGCCTTAAGGGAGAAGATATGAGATATTGATATTATAGTGAGTTTATCCCTGATCGAGTCTGATGAAATCCCTATGCCCCTTCCACTCCCCAAAGTGTCAGGAAACCCTTGTTTCCATGTTGGAGATATCCTTCATCTTTATTGAGATATCCTTGTATTGGTGATGGAGGAAGATTGCTGAGGCTGGGAAAGGATGAATCCAGAGGACGGTTCTACTTGGAGCTGGAGAAGGAATCAGGTCATATTTCTCCACCTTACTTGTAACTTACCTCAATAAAGAAATGTTGTTCAGTTCCCGATATTAAACATGTTTATGCATTGGTTTATGTTGTAATTCTTTTATGAATCTTATATTGATGCATAATTGCTCATTCATTTATATGATCTAAAGTTAATATCATGAACATGATTTATGTTTCTACTACTGTATATGTTTCATTTTAATAATTTTCAGGTTTCAAAGACATCAGGAGAAGTTGAGGGTTTACACCCTGCGGGATCTACTCAAATATAGGACCTCTAAGTAAGGATACTCTTGCATAGTTCAATAGAATAAGCATTTAGGTTGATTGCCTAAGCATTTCTTGTTGTTGTTTGCCATACGCTCTGTTGGGGTTTCAACCCAAGATCCTAGGGTGATATCACCTGCAACAAAAAGGAGTTACTATGATATGATTCTACCTCCTAATTCATGTTAAGGAAGTGGAGCCGATGGAGATACACCATATAAACCTTCCACATCAACAACATGACTCCCAGTAATCATTCCAACCTCTTAGGTAACGAGCCCCTAGGTCCCACTAAATTTTTAAACCATTACACTCCCTTGATATTAGCATGCATGTGTCCAAAGGGCTCTAGACACTCTCATAGCATGGTATGCCATCGTCTAGGAAATTTTCATCCCAGTATTGTGCCTTCGTCCCCAGGATTTGAGCCACTTTTCGAGGCCTAGAGCCTAGTTCGCTACCCAGAAGTAATGAAACCTTATGAAAAGAAAAATAACAATGGAGTGATGATACAAACATAATTACTTGAACAAAGGCTTGACTGGACCCCTACTAGCCATGACTTGAATTTTGTCAAACATATCACAAATATGTAATCTACATGTGTAAAAAACATATCTGAGCATTGGGGTTTCATACTCATATGAGAATCACTAAGAAGCATTGATGCCTCAACACATTAGCTATAGTTTCATCCATTAGGACATGGATACATTTCTCATTCATTTACAATTACAAACATGATAAGATCCATACATAGTCATTGTTACAATAAATGTTCATAACCAACATAATAACAATAGAAATACGAAGGAAACAACAACCATATAATCAACATATAAAATAGTATAATACTCATGAAATAACAAGGATAAATAACCTCATATTAATTATCCAAAGGAAAACCAGTTGTGGGACTTCCACGAACCACCTGACTGTAGACATGGCTGAGCCAAAAATATCTTCAGCCAGTCACCCTTGTTCCATATTCCAAGCATGAATGTGGGATCTCATAAAACACATCAATCCAAAACCATATAGAGCTTCCAAAGGCCAACCACCTCAACTCATAAAATAGTGATTCCACCTCACGGTTAGAAATCACAAAACCATCATCAAATCAGTCTCTACCCAAGGCTTCCAAGGCTCTAGAGCATTTGTTCTAGCCAAGGCTTCTAGGACTAGTAACTCAACCCACAATTGTCTCTGGGCTTCCAGATCGTTTTTCCAACTAAGCCTTCCAAGACTAGTAAATCAACCCACAAGGTCTTTTTAGATCATTTTACCAACCAAGGCTTCGAGGAATAGTAACTCAACCTAAGCTATTACAGGGCTTCGAGAGCATTTCTCGAACCAGGGCTTCTAGGAAGTAGTAACTCAACCCAAGATAAAGGAAACATGGGAACCAACCAAAAAAAGAAATAAATGAACCCACAACACCATGGTTATCTACAAAATATCAAGGCTAGGATAATCAACTTTCAATCCATGCAATCCTCCATGCCATTGACATATCATGACCAATAAACCACATGTATATGCCATGCATGCAAACACTAGTGAGGAAAGCATACATGTAATTTGGTACTTGCAAGAAAAACCCATTGTAGTTGTTGATCCCAATGTCCTCTTGTGATTTCCTACTATTCCTTTGGCTTATTTCTCTAAAAATCCAAGTATTCCACACTCCTCCAAGAGTGCTCCAGTGTCCAAGAGCATGAGAGCGAGAGAGAGAGAGAGAATAGAGAGAGAGAGCTCCAAAACTGAAATGATAAAAGTCTATTTACTGATCCTCAAAATACTTTTTATTAATGAGGCCTCTATTTTCTTCATTTTCCATTATTTTCCTTCATTTTCCTCCTCACATGCAACTTGTGACCTTTCACCTCCCTTTTCTCCTAATTTCCATTATTTTGATAAATAAATGTCCCAAAATGCCACTTTTCCTTTCCAAAACCTTTTCCAGTTTCCTTAGCCATTAATTGAGCCCCATCTCTATTCTTTTTCCCAACATTCATCTTGGAATAAGTGTCACATCAACTGTGGTTATTATTGTTCCTTTATTAACTTTTATTACATGGAATTTTCATGAGGGCTATTACAAATAACTCCTATTTTTTATCTTTAATAAAGTACAAATGAGAATGAAATAGTTTAATTTGATCCATTTTCATAAGTTATCTTGTTGCATCTTGATCAACTCCAGTAAGAAACATAATTTTTTAGGTGAATATTTTTTTTTTCGATTGTGATAAAAGAAAAATAAAGGAATCTTAGACATGAAAAAAAGAAGCAAAATTCAAGGATAGCAAGAAGAATGAAGTATCAAAGAGAATGACATGGAAAAATGAATGATAAATTCATAAATAAAATGTGAAAGAATAAATAAAGTCAATGTAAATGCAAGAAAGAAGAAGCAAGGTAAGAATAATATTACCAAGTGTTTAAAATTAAGATGCAATGAATTCATGAAAAGACATATCATTAAGAAGTTTGATGGTCCTAAATAATGTCTTTAAATGATGGAAAGAAAAAAATCCTTGTCTAATGTTTGTATAAGGGCTTCATTGGCCAACATGGAAATTTGAATTAAATGTACCTCAACCAATATTGATGTAAGCTTGATGAGGTGACTGTATCCCCATAATTCAATGTTGAATGTTTCATGGTAAGCTAAAACCACTTGTCATGAAAAAGGAAGGCTTGCCGTAATTTGAAACCATTGATGTGTATTGTTCATGGTTATTCAGAATCACTTGAGATAATGTTTTTGGTAGGATGAAAACACTTGAGGCCTGTGTTGGGAAAAATAATTGGGGGGGGGTGGGGGGTGAGGTGAATTAGTACTTACACTTTCACAATATTGATTTTTCTTTTCAAATTGTATCACTATTTTACAGAAGCCAACCAATGTATGTCTGCACCTTTAAAGAATGAAACCAGGCTATAGATAATAAACTTTGATAAACATTTAATTCTTTGTCTTAAATTAGAGTTGATGCATTTACTAAGTAGTAAACAGATGCAGTAAGAACAAAATAATCAACGCACATGAACACCAGGATTTTTCAGGTGGAAATCTAATGTGGGAAAAAACCACCACTATTGTCGTCTCAGTCTTCAATTTTCTTATAAAAAGTGTTTACAAGTTTTGTACTGTGAAAATTTTTCTAGTACCTAGGCATCTACCTATTGAAGGCTACAACCTTCACTCATTTTCCAACTTCTACTGGAAGGGAGCTCCAACCCCCTAGCTCTTGTAATGGCTACTATGTTGACCAGTATGTAGGCACTAGCCTACAGAAGGCTACTACGTTCATTCTTCCTCTAGGGACCACGTTTCATAAATTTTCAGACTGGATACTCTCGGTACATAAAAACACAATATGTAGGCCACGTTTCATAAAATTTCCATACTGGACCCATCAGTAACATTGAAGCTCAAAATCAATCACTACTTTAAAACAATCATCAAATACAACTGCATCTATCAACAATCAGTCAATATGAACAATTAGATCACAGTCACCAGAACATAGAGTTGAACTCAGAAAACTGCATCAGTAACCGGAACCAACTGCAACCTCAAAAATCATATGTCAGAATGTATACTCTACTTCAATGAAGCCAAGTTGCATCTATACGCTACTTTATTTAACCCAACCTGCGTATACCTCTAAAGCTAATGAATCATAAAACATCTTAACCAAAAACTGTACCAACTAGTGACATTCTGAAGATCTACTGTCAAATTACAGAGCTCTAAATAGATAGCATCAAAGATCACCATTCTTACTTAATAAATCAATCAACCAGACTCAATCTCCTTATATAGTCAGTTTTACTTTCAGATCTAATGAAGACATCATTGACAAACAATGCTAAATTAGTAGCATTGATAAGATAGATCAGTCATATCTGAACAACAAGCTTTTCTTCTGCATACGCTAGTAGGAAGTGTCGAACCAGCGTGTATACACGCCTTCAGCAAGGCGAACCAACATATAGATATGAAAATAATAACTTATAACTTCGTATCTATTCCAAAATTCATACATACCCAGATCACAACATTTAAAGGATAAAACATGCATTAGTATTTAGCTCTAGCCCATCCATTATCAGATCATACAATGATAATTCATTTCAATTCTCATGATCTTGATCCAACATTGTATCCAAAGGTGCACAAGATATTTCAGATATATATCATAACCATAACACTTACAACCCAAAATATACTTCAGATAGAAGTATTCATGAAAACCCCTTTCACTTGCACACTTAGCCCTTTGATCTTCTCCTCCTTATATAGTTTTAGCCTTTCTCAATACCTCAGACAAAAACAACACTTAGAACCTGTGGTATCCTTGGACGGGATCAAGTAACAATTATTCCACTCAATATTGTGGGCTAATACTATGGTATGAACCCTTGGTATTCATTAACCTTAATTTTCCTTAATTTTCCATCCCATGTGCACTTTTACTCTTGTGAAAGTGCATGCATATGTATACCTGCTTTTTGTTCAGTGAACCCACTTTTATACGCTACTTGGACTAGGTGAACTAGTGTATACAACTTAATACAATTGAAAACATTCTTTTTCTCCAATTTCTTGATTCTGATCTGTAGTCCTTTATTCCATCATGTTATTCTTTTATACCATTACCGTGTTACCTCTAAATTGACATGTTACTGTGAGTGGGTTGCCATCAAGGACAACACCTGTGCCGTAATGCCAACAACCTGTGTAGAAATTAATGTGTAGATTCAAATATTCTCATGAAATTTACTAAAGCACAAGAATTGTGACACAGGTAAGTTCCCTCAGCGGACAGAGGCAACTCCTCTAGCCCTAGAGTGGGTCTAGTCACTACATAGACAATACCAAAGAAAATTTCCTTAGAAACTTGATGTTATGAAGACCTACCTGCAATCTGACATTCGATGAAGTCCTCATCGTGTTGCTAGCTGATCTTATTCATGGAGGAGATATTTATAGGAGGGAGAGGTCCCATAAGAGAAGGAAGGAAGAGCTTATATCTTAGGGGGGTTTAACAAAAGGTGGAACAACTATCCCAGAGGAGAAAGGTGAGCTCAACTGACCCAAAAACCAACCCTAGGACCGTTGATGAAGCAATTTCATCTAGAAGTTTCGACGAGTCGTTGATAAAATTGCCAAATTTGGCTCTTTGTGGGTGAAACAGAGGGACAGAGTGAAGACTTCGCTAGGGAAAGTGTTAAATTGACCATCTTCATGAGGGGGCTAACTTCTGACTCACGATGACCTAGAAACTTAGGTAAAAAGGGTCTTCTTCAGGGATCATGAAATCAGACACTCTTCCTGAGATTGCAAGGAAGGTAATGACACATAATTGGCAACATGACACAACACATATGTCAGTAACATGGATCGATGGTATCTAGGATCAAGGAATGAAAATTTGATGACAAATTACTATGTAATAGATGCCCCCTAAAGCATGAAGGCCGAGAGAGTGGGAGGGGTGAAATGCTTTATGAATCCATAACCAAAACATAATGTCCTCGCGGAGAACTTGTAGACGCAAGTACAAATGAGATCTCTGATACATGAGTACATAGTGAAGGGAAATACATGTGCATAAGGCATGGGCACAACCATACAAAAGATAAAACTAAATGGTATGTGGTATGGACATAGCCATCCAATCAAAAAGACCACAAAAATGACTCAGGTGTGGTCACAGCCATCCAATCAAAAGATTCATGTATAAATCAATCCACGCAAGCTGGACTTGTGTAATCTGAGCCCAGGGTCTTGAATCCCAACCTAACCATTGCATAATTTCTAATAAGTGAATAGACGTGTTGAAGTTGAGCACATTAGAAAATCACGTGACTACCAGCCAATGATGTGAACTGTTAACAAGTGCAAGAGAAACCACCAGTAATGTCAATGGTTCTCAAGGTATTGCTAGTATAATCCACAAAGTGTGAAAAAATGATCTGGAGTCGAACACTTGTGAAATCACCCGATTGAAAACCAATAATGCAAGCCTGTCATCGAGTGCAGAGAACTTGTCATTGAGGCATGCAAGCTCCAAGGTACCAGAAATGAGTCTCTAGGTCAACTTCCCGAATAATGAGCCAAAGTCGACAGGAAGCGACCAATCGAAAGAGGGCCATAATGTTTCCCACATCATCGACACGAGATGAAAGAACAAGATGATTGTGAATGAGGCAGAGAATTTGAGGAAGGTGTGTAAGGCTACAAACTGCAGAAGGATTACTTTCTTGGACATATCGGCGACACGACTACGGAATTTGGCAGCATTTTGGTACCAAGGGATTAAAGGTCATGATTATGTAGCAGGGATCAGATGGAATGAGGAAAAATGAATAACCCTAAACCTAAAAGGCTAATGATAAAATGAGGATATCCCAACCCGACATGAAGCAAAAAGTGTGGCGATGTCCAAGAGTGACAAGCTACTGTAATAAGTAATGCAATCAACAGAATATTTCCAAATTTTCCCCCAACATTTTTGGCGAGTACCCCAATTATTTTTTGAAACACAAGCTTGAATGGGATAGCATATGCTTGTAATGTAAGTTCATCCTTTAGACGAATCTAACCTAGTGAGTTTTAACAAGCCCTAAGAAGGAGAAGCTTGATCTAGTCATGGTGGCAGGTCCAATGTTGTTAGGGTTTAACGAGTCCGACATAGGTAAAACTCAGAGTCTTTTTCATGTTTAGAGAGTTTGAAAAAGACACGGAAAATAAAACTCCAAAGATCCATTTTCGTAAATTTGTCCCTCGAACCCGAAAAGGTAGAAAATAATATCCAAGGGAACCTATTGACCATGAAAGATCAACGTATACCTTTTTCATAAATAATCTATCTCAGCCCGAAAAAGGGGTAAACATATACTGGGTAGATGATGCTTCGTAGCCTTTAACGAGTTTATAGTGACAAGAGCTCGGTGATCTTTTCATGTTTCGAGAGTCAGAAAGAAGCTTAAAGACGACTCCAAGAGGGACTTTTTCGTCTTTTTACCGAGTCCGAAAAAGTATAAAATATAACTTGCAGGGTAGTCACCAGGGCTTGCGAAACCTATTTCTACACAAAAACAAGCGTAAGATCCATTTTGATATAAAATACATGAAATAGTAAAAAACCCTAATTTACAAAACCTAATTTGACCAAAAAGTCTTATAAAATAGTCATTTGGTAAAAAACAAATTACTTTTCACCATTTTACCTAAGAGCTAAAATTTTACCCTCGTGGATCCGAAATTTCAACGGTCGACTCGAGAAAGATCAACAGCATGTTAGCAAATTCATCTGGTCTAGGTAACCTCTAATCATTTGCCTGCATTTTTTCATAGATAATATGTTGTTTTTGATGGTTTGAGTCGCCTATAAGGAATGTTTATGGGGCCGTCATATGTGCGACAGTCGTCGTGAGTCACCAACCCAGGACATCAACGACCCAAAATCTTCCATGGGGAGAAAATGGGGTCTTCACAACTGTACACGGAAAAGTTTAGAAGATCCTGATTTTTCTCAATGGGTGATTTTGGTTCGGTGCACCTGTTTGAAAAACAGGTGCACTGAGCACTGATTCTTTACATTTCTAAAAGTTGAAGCTATTTCTTTGGATTTTAAATGCAAGAAAAGTATTTATAATCCTTGATGTGTGTGTAGGAAGAAAAATGATGATTGAGTGGAAAGAACGAGAGCACACTGGCGATGATGAACAAGCCATGGGAGACCAAGATTGTTTGGACGTGCTCCGAAACTGTGGTCTACTCAAATTTTTCATGGTGACTAGTCTGAGGGCACAACTGCACTTACTCCAATATCTAATTGGAGCGTGGGATCTAAATGAGGATAAGTCCATTATCTGAGGGCAAGAACTAGAGGTTGAGGAAATAGACATCTATTTCTTAACAGGTTTGTCGTGGAGGGGGGAAGGCCCCGCATGACCGGGACTTGGATCACTGGAGAAACTATGGACATGATGATGGGAAGAATGTGTCCAGAGGCAGAGAATTCAGACAAGGGCAGAAAGCTCAAGATTGCTACTGTCAGATAATTGTATGTTCGTGTCCTTCTCTTGACCATTACTAGAGCGGTTGCCTCACAGGCCCCTCACGAGGCACCAAAACCAAACTTTGGCTAGCCACCGACTGTATGGATCCCACTGTCTTCAACTGGGTCGAGTTCATGGATGATAACATGAAATATAAATTAACAAAGCGCCACCGAGGGGATGTAAAATAGTTTGGGTATGGGTCCACCCTAGTATCATTCATCCCTAAGTGCCTTCCTATATTTTAGAGACAGGAAGTAGTTGTAGCATGGTCGACTCCATGGGAGCCGAGGATGACTCGGTGGGCGCTGTTGATGCCCATAGGAGGAAGGGATCAACATATGTCCTAGAGACCCGAGTTTTTCCAATGGTTGGATAGCTAGCTTGTCGTTGTTGAGGATTGGGCATACATTGGGCTAGATTTTAGAGGTGATCCAAAGTTAGTACTTCCCCCTGGGGAACACTGGGACCGTAGAGGTGACAAATTTTGATTTTTTAAAGATTTTGTAATTTTTAATAAATTTTTATATATGTTCTGATCACTATGTTTCAATATGGTAGATGTTGGGCTAGAAAGGCCTACAGCCTCATCTTCGATTTCTCAAAGAGTTGAGTGGGAGTTTGAGATTCCTCCTCCTGGTGGAGACGTAGAGATGAGATCGCTCGAGACCTCGAGGGATTGATGAAGGGAATCCCTAACTACATGATATTTGAGGATGTCCCTCAACAGTACCAATGACACATAACAGGGGCATTGAGCAGGATCCACTGGCTCCTCAGACGTGTGGTTCGAGCAGTCGTGTGCTACAGATAACACCATGCAGATTAGACTCTTAGGTTTCATATCTGCCATTTTTGAAAGACATGTTGTCTTGTGATGTAACCGAACACCAATTTTTTTAGCACTATGATGTGAAACATTAATACACACACACACACATATATAGCTATGTTTTTTGGTATATGACTTATTATGTCTTTAATGAGTTACTTTCATAAATGTCACAAATGTCTATATAATACATGATTTTCCAATGCATTAGCTAATGTATTTAGTCTTCTAGGAATGCATCGATATGTAATATAATCAAAATTCCTTTCCAGTAAATGAACACATAAATACAACCTTAAAGTTTGAGGATTTCTGACGGAACAGCGACAGGAACTGTTAGTTTCAGCCTTTGCAGCCTTCCTCCAATGATCAAATATGCTCTTACAAAGTGGTCTCAGAGTGTCAAGGTCAAATTTTGTCATTTCAATGAGTCTTCAAGCAAACTTTGGTCACAAGGCATTAGGTCTAGGGTTTGATTTTACTCCTTTCAAAGTTCTCCAAATGTTGGTCCGTGTCACCATTCAGCTAAGTGTACCATCGTTCAGAGGGTTGTATTCATCATGCCAGGTTCCAATGGGTCATTTTACACCTTGTTCATGCTTCAGTTGTGCCTAGGCAAGGTTCATTTCCCTCTCCTAGGGTTTTGAAGGTAATTTCACTTGGATGGTCAAATCATCGGCAAAACTTGTATCCTGATGTTCATGCACCTTACCCTACCCTTAATGTACCTTATTAAACACTTCCCATCACTAAAATCCCCCAAATTCCTCATTTTCACACAAACCCTAGTTTTTTGCTACAACTTGGCAATTTTCTAGACTAGACCTGTGTTTTGACCTTTTGGACCCCTTCCCCTCACTCAATTTCTGAGATTCCACTTTCCCCTACTTCCTAACATCCCCCCTACTTCCAAAAAGTTTCTCAAGAATTGAGAAGCCCTTTATCCCCTTCATTTCGCTTCATTTCGACAAATCCCTTGTTCCACACATCGAGGTAGGTTTTACTCAAATGATGTTTCTGAGCAATAAAAGATGAATTTTGGAAAACTGAGAGAGGTTTTTGTCCACAATAGGCAAAGGAAGAAAACACTCCTTCACTTTCTACACAAGTGTCATGGATTTAGAGAAATGTCTAAAATACAATTTCCTCGGGAGAATTGATGCACCTCTGAAGTGACCTTGGGAAAATCAAGTTTTCTCCTAGCTTGGTTGGCCAAATGACTTGCTTAATGAGTCAAATGATAATACTACACAAATATCTTTCCAATGAGCTATCATGCACTCAGTTGGGAGTTGAGGAACACCTTCAAACGTTGCCTACAATAGCACTCTGCCTTGAGGTAGCCTCATTTGGCACATTGTGACCAGTCTTGGGAGATTTTATTTTTGACAGGGAAACTAAACTCAAAATTGAAAAATTCTAGTTGGGTTATAAAGTAGACTCAAAGATATTTCCAACGAGCTATCCTGCACCTAACTTGGACACTGTGAAAGGCCTCCAAAAGTCTTCTGGAAAAAGTGCTACGCACAGGGCAGGTGGCACAACGCACGTAACTGGCGCGGCGCATTGGGCTCTAATTTCCAGTGTAAATTTACACTGGCGCTGCGCATACAACTAGCAAGCTCAAAAAAATACCGAATCTTGCTCTAAAATGCCCAAAACATGTGGATTATGATTGATACAAGTTGATTGATCCTTGGCCATTGCTCTTCATCCAAATTTGATGGTGGTTTGATGGTGCTTGTTGCATGGTGAGTATTCAAAGGAAAGCAAACCCTATCTCTTCAAAATTTGCAAAGGATATTGCTGTTAGGGTTTTATATTGACTATTTTCCTCCAAATAGCCCTTCACCTCATCACTTCCTAATTTCATATGCCCCTTGTTACAAATTATACCCCTATCCTATTTTCTAAAACCCAAATACAAACCCCAAACCCTAGTCCATATACAAAACACCTAAAACATTCCCTCATATACCAAGTTACTCATTCCTAAGTCTCACTATCCCTATCCCTAAAGTTATTGCATTCCCTATCATTAATGTCATTTGTAAACTTCCCAAAACCTCACGTTTTCCAAACAGTCAAGTAACTATCCATTGTTCCTACATTTGTCAAAATTCAGAAGGGCAAAATATTACTTGACAAGACCCCACTGTCCACACTGCCATATTTCCCACAGTCCCTCCCACATTTGGAAATTGAAAAAAAAGCACCAAATTCTCATTCTTCATCTCATTGAAGCCAACACAGACTTTGAAATACCAATAGAGATGGACACCGACACATCAGCAATGACTCTACAACTGAAACTGCATGCACGAGGAGGACACTAAAACATCGCAAAATGCATGATCAACTCTGAATATTGACCGAAGCTTCTTTAGCTGAGCATGGAACTTGATGAGGCACCTTTAGTCCAAATTCCAAGGAATTTGGAGAAAATTTTGTCATTTTTTAACTTCTTTGGTCGCAAAATAGGGTTTTCCTCCCTATGCGTCGCGCCACGTGGCACGCGTTTTTACTAGGGAGCTCCAAATGGAAAAAAATTTATATTTTTGGATTTTGCATGAAAATTAATGACTTCTAGTGCATGGCCAAGAAGTTTGGGCAAGTTTTGAGTCCCCAAGAGGTCAAACACACTCAAAACATGACCTCACTGCCCCTATTTTGACACACAGGAAGAAGTCATGGGAGATTGAAGTTTGGGAGGGGCAAATGGACACCAATTTGAAAATTTTCACTTGGGTTGGAAAGTAGGCAGGTAGGGATTTCCACCAAGATATCTTGGGCTCCATTTTGACTTCAGGAAGTGCCTCAAACTCAGCCTCAAAGTGGAACAATGCATAGAGGATTTCTGCTCAATTTTTCACCTTCTAGCTCAGAAATTCGGCCAATTTTCACTAGTCTTGCTTTTTGATGTAATTGTTAATCTATATTGATTTAGTTGGAGAATAATGATGTAATATTGATGTATTTTTACTTGTTCTATAGGATTCATTCACTAAAAAGTGAAAATTTAATGAATGATTCAGTTTCCTACCTTATAGAGGCAAGTTGTTTTGATTGCCTAGATTTTAGTGTTTTGTTTAGAATTGGTTGAAACAACTCCTAGAATGATGAGCTCAACCCCTAGAGCATGGGAGTGGGTTAGGATGGTCTATATCAAGTATCTTCTAAGTCATTTTCAGGTTTGGACACTTGGGATTGCTTTGGCATATCATTGTGCATTCTATCTCTGCATTTTTGGCTAAGGAAAGACCAGGGTTTTGCAGCACTGTTTGGGATCCATGTGGCTTTATGTTTTGATGGTGTTATTCTCTAAGTAATTGTAAGTTCATTAGTGTTATGTGTATCATTTTCCTTTCTCTTCTTATAAATTTTAACAAATGAGTGATTAAGGTATAATCCATTAACTGCTATGCTCTACCTTTGAATTTGTTTAAATTTCCATGTTTTCATCTGCTTAAGGAGAATTCTTGAGACTTTCTTGCCCTCCTTAGCTCCTCACCAGTCTGATCCATCCATTCGCTCACTTTAAATAATCAAAATGATTGCCTTCCTTGCCCCAATCAGAACTCTACAGAAACTTTGCCTCATCCCCGAGCCCAATTTGCTTTTCCTTGTTTCCAACACAAAACCCCCAAAAACTCAAATTTCAATCCCTGTACTTCATACCTAGCCTAAAATAAGTTGTTATTTCAGTCATCTCGAGCCCCATCGATTATCTTTTGCCGAGATCGACCCGGAGAGAGCCCTCTCCTGCCCTCATAAGGCTAGCTACGAGGCTGAGCGTGGTTTGATGTGGACCTAGAACCTTGCCTTTCCAGCGTGAGGCAAATCTAGGCTCTAACAAGAACCATTAGCAAAACTGACATAAGGTGCGACAGAAATCTGCATAAGAAGCAAAAGGACATAATAAGTGGCAAATGCTTACACAGCAATGCATGAAAGACTCGTGCATAAGATAAGTTGCATGCCCCCTAGCATGATGACTCAAATTGAGGTACATGCCCCCCAAGCTTCATTTCATACAACTAGGTGGATGGGATGAAGGTTCACTTTTGAGATCTTGGAAAGATTCAACTGGGATTTTATGAGATCTTAATCAAAGACTCGATTCAGAATAAGGATTTGTTTCATTTTTTAATGAGGTTGACACATTAAAAGAAATATCCTTGCATCCAAACATCTGGGTTCATTGTTTAATGAGGTTGACACCAGACCAAGAACTCTACTAATAACCGTTGTTTCATTTTGTAACGAGCTCGACACAAGACAAGGAACTATGCTCATCTCTTGTTTCATTTTTGAACGAGGTTGACACAAGAAAAAGGAACTCTCCTCATATCCGTTCATGAGCCATATGAGGACATGGCTCCCAAGAGGTCTTTGCTAGATGGAAGAACGATGCTCTAGGAGGAATACATGTCATTGGGTACCAACAACAAATCAAGTTCTAATGCCCCTAGTACATGATGTACGAGAACATATGCATGATCATCAAAAGATGCAGAGGCGGAATGGGTAGCCACATAATTGACCTATGGCGAGGAAGGTACTGCTTGCAAACAAGAGCCGATAGGGGACGATGGTTGCAAAGGAGGTATCTAGTGACTAATGAATGACAATTGATCAAGAGTCACAATTCTTCCATCATGCGGAAAACAAACCACATGGAAAAGTGAAGAAACAAGAGCTCCCATGACATAAATATAGTTGCGTCCAAGGATACGATTGGAATCTAACACACCTTCGACGACCATCACATCTATATAGATGGTTTTTCCTCCCAAAGTAATAGGTAACTTTGGAAGGATCCCTAAGGGTTGACTGGTTCCTCTGTCGAAAGCCAACAGAGTCTGGGTGACAAGCACAAGCTGTGGGGAACCTAAAGCTTTCCATGTACTGGAAGACATGAGGCTAACAGACGCACCTTCATCTAATAGAGTGTCTGGTACTACCATATTAGAGGTGTGCATTGTGATCTAAAAAGGCACATAAGATGGGAGGCGGAAAGCAGTCAAGTGACTCCAATCGAAGGAAATAATAGAACTACTTGGTGGGGGTATCTTATGATTTTCCCCATGCAATGCAAGAATGGAATAAGGACTCTCCTGAGCAACCGAGATAGGAGGGACATCCTTTGATTCATGAGAATCTGAAGAGACAAGGAGAACATGACCAATATGATCATTAAGCACTTCCAGACCAGAGTGAGAAATCGGTGGTGAAACCAGGTCAACACTCGCTTCGACCAATGGTTGGTCAGGAACAGACATCAGAGAGTCAGGCTCAGGAAGGGCAAGGTGGGTAAGATATGAATTTAAGTCAATCTCTTTACCAACTAGGAGAGGTTCAGAACAAAGCCTCTAATAACTAACAGGGAGTTGGGTGAGAAGACGTAAGGTTTTCCAACACTTGGGAGGCGTTATCCATAAGAGGACAAAGGTGAAGAAGATGTTCTCGTTCACAGAACCTATAGGGAAATCTAATATTCCATTTCTTCTTACCATCACTAGCTAAGGGTGTAGCATCGACATGATCTCCAGAGGTTGATGAGGATGGTCGATCCAAATTTTGAGACCATACCTCCAAGACTTTGGGAATGCTAGGGCAGTCTTGGAGGAGATGATTACCCTTACAAAACCTACAAGGGAATTTGACCTTCCGTGAAGGATTAGAAGGTTTTCCAAGAGAGGGTGCATTTGGAGTGACATTCACACAGTCATCCCCTCGCTTAGCTAACTTCTTCTCCTTCATCGTTTTCTTCTTCTTCTTAGCCTCCTGGTTACTAGATCTGAAACTTTCACCAAGTAAAGTAGAAGAGGAAGGTGAAGAAATAGGGGAATAAGGTGAGGGGTCAACATTAGAATCATCATGGTGTGATTTGAATGGAGGATAAGGCAGGGCCTAAGTTGAGACACTTGGGATTACTGAGGTCGAAAATAGCCAGATAGCTAAACCAATGGTTAACTCAGGGAGGGAATCGTTGCCATATAAGGAGCACCTGTTGGGTCCCTATAATACTAGTGATTACCCCATTACTATTGTAGTTGTACCCCTTATTAATATTGTTGTGCCCTTATTGTCCCCATATTGTTATTACTGTGCCCCATAGAATCCCTCTATTGTTATTTTTGTGGGTTTATATTATTATTGTTAGGTTGGTTGGGTTATATTGTGACTCCTTAGAAACCTATATATAGAAAGGAGGTTTTATCATTTGAATCATCCAAGAATTGTTCATCTATGTAATGTAAAGGAGGTTTACCCCTCGAAGAGGCTGAATTATAAGGCATTGATCTATCTTTTCTATCTTTTCTTGAGCTAGTTTCATAACATTTGGTATCAGAGCTTTGGATTCTAGGGTTTCGCTGCTACAAACGGGTCATCGTGGAATTTTCATTATAATTTTTTTTCTGTGATGTTTCACAAGCTAAAAACAAAATCCATTTTATAACACATCGCACTAAATCTCAGGTCCGAATTTCAGAGCTTTTCACGCTATAGTTTCTGAGATATGAACTGAGGAAGTTGGTCCTTTTGTAGAATCCTAAATTACACTAAAAACAGGTGACCTCGGGAAAATCGTCATAACTTTCTCTCTGAGCATCAGATTGAGATTTAATTAGAAGGTATAGAAAGAGTACGGACTTGAGTTTCTTGTATATATTTTTTAGGGCCAAAGGTCAAAACAGTGACACTTGGCATGTCGTACAAGTTCGCTCTACTGAATTAGTCTATAATCAGCTCACTGTGGGAGATTTGACATAACTCTTCATTGGAGAATCCAATTGGGGTCAGACTGGTGGCATTGGAAAAAGGACACAGAGAGCTACCATAGGCCACAATTTCAGAATTGGATGATCCGAAATTACAGAGATACATCAGAGGCAATATTGAGCTCCTAAAAAGTGAAAAAAGGTGTGTATATTTTTAAATGTTTGCTTAAGCTTGGTTTGAAAAATTATTTTGAAGGAATTCAAAGGGCATAGTGAAGCATTATTATCAGTAATTGATGCCCTGAAGAAAGAAAATGGAAACACCTAGTAGGCGACCTGAAAGCTCTAGCATGACTCATGAAGAAGAGGAGAAATGCAACATGATATATCAAAATTATGAGACCAAGTGCAACAAGTGTCACTTGCACAGAAAGGAACATAATCTAAGATGGATTGTTTAAAGAAAGGTGTAGAAACTAAGATGAATGACATGGAAGCTAAGATGAATGACGTG
>APFE030662615.1:0-14269 GCA_000404065.3 Pinus taeda
TGGATCAGAAAAGCTTTGAATTTTTGAGAAAGTGTTTGGGTATGGTTGAATGCCCAGCAGTTGAAATTAAAGAGGAGTGTTGAAATGTAATTTCAACTGCGCTCTAGCAATGAGCGAATTCAACGATCAGCATCCTCAGCGATCAGCCGATATCGGATCGGCGAATTAGCAGCTAAAACTTTTGTTATTTCCGATGGGCCGGACCCGACGATGGATTCAACCTTTTGATAAATTATCGGGTCCGCATGTGGGTCGTTTTATATATATATTTTTTATGCATATATTATAATATATATATCGGAGGTATCGGGGCATTTGTTATCGGGATTTCGGTATCGGGGAAAACCATCGGTGCACACAAGTTGTGTCATGAGATGAAGTCCCGACCCGATATCCTGGACCCGATGGGTAATCAACATTTTGGTTCATAATATTTCGGGTCCGCAAGTGGCTTGTTTTATATATAGTTTTATGCAAATATTAAAATATATATTTCGGAGGTATCGGGCCATATGTGTTATCGGGATTTCGGTATCGGGGGAAACCATCGGTGCACACAAGTTGTGTCATGGGATGAAGTCCCGACCCGATAAGAGTTACAAAAGCATTTTGGGATAATGTTAATGTGAAAGCCTGGGAAATGATTTTGACGTGAAGTTAAAGTCTTATTACCGCCGTTTATCTCAGTAAGACAGTAAATGCTATTTACTGTGGTTGGTAAGTTTTTGGTGAAATTTTAATTCTTCCTGAGCGGGAGTATGGGCATAGAAAAATATCAGTGAAATCATTTAATTTTTACTGTCTTCCTTTTACGGAAGCATGGCGATGTAAGTCCTCTCTCTGGTAGTCATATATGAATGTAATTTTTTGGTAAATGCATTAGTAAGGGGGGAATGGTAGGCACAGCAGCGTGCAAGCAATGTTTAGAATATGCATTGTTCTGGAAAATGAATTTTGAAGTCACGCAGCAGCGTGAGTAAAAAATCCTCTGTGTAATTTTTTTTGGTGAAATGCAAGCAGTGAATCCCTCTGTGAGAGAGGAAGTTTAAAATATGTAAATGCATTTCTTTTTAATAGAAATCCTTGGTGTCTGTATGCAAACTCTGTTCTCTGTGTTCATAAATTTTTTCTTATGCTTCCGTTGTGTTAAAAAGACCCTGTGGTAAAACAGAGCATTGTCTCTGTGTGAAATTTTTATTGTTGTTTTTGGGATTTTCCCAGAAAAATTCCCCAACAGCCATGATGAATAATTCCTGTAATCAAAAACTCTGACCACTGTCACAAGAGTTTCGACATTGGTATCCGGTCAACGCCATCAATTAGGAAGAAATTCAGCAGGAACGCCCGATTTTCTTTGGAATCTGGCCAAGTACTACTGAGCATTATAGCTGCCATAAATTAGGAAACCTTTCACCAATAATGTGAGAGTTTCTTTAGAATATGACCGAGTATGACATTAATAATGGAGACCGTAGCTCAGACGAGGAACGACAGTAAGAGAAGCAAATTCAGGAATATGTTTTAAATACTCACACTCAGAGATTATGGATTTGTCGAGGACACTCAGGGCATGCAAATCCAAAAACGCCCAAATTGAAGATCCTAGAGTAAATCAATCGAGACGCAGAAGGAATATGTTGGGATATTCCAAAACTTGAAGCAGCTATATTAAAATAGCCATTTAACTCTCCGTCTTCATCTTCCCACTTTCATTTTAACCTTGTTTCCTGAACATCGAGAAATGTGATCTACAAACGCTTGGTCCACACAAGCGACATGGAAGGAAAGTTGTTAGACAGTGCTGGGAAGCAGCACGGAGGAGTCAGATGAATTAGCTCGCTAATGGAGATATTTAGGGCCACTGGTCAACGTTCCAGCAGATTGGTGGTAACTGATTAAAATGTATTTACCACTGCAACATTTGTTTTCCAACATAAGCTCCAATTTGAAGTGATTTATAACTGTAGGGGCATCCAGTAAAATGGTTCATGTATGATGTAGTTTTAGAATTTTGGAACGTGTAACAATTATGAATGATAACGGTTAAGATTTTAATTATAATTATGAGCATGTTTGTTCATTCTTTATTCTGGGGTGTAAAAGTGAATGTCTATTTAGCTATCTAATTTTTTCCGTTGCGATTTAAGGGTAAAGCTGTTTTAACAATTTGATCTGTTTGCAGATCTGAAGATTAAAATAAAGAGAGAACTACAGAACAGACTGTAGACACAAAGATTAATTGATCTGCTTGCAGATCTAAAAATTAAAAAAATAAACAGAGAACTACATGACAGACTGTAGACACAAAAGATTGGAATAATGCGGGTCTTCAAACAAATACAGTATTTTATTCATGAAGAAGAGATGACCCTGTTCAAAACAACGCCATCATTCTCCTTATTGCCAAAAGATAAAAACAAACTGCGTAATTAGATAAAGCCCATAGATTTTAGATGTTTCCCTTTTTTTTATTCTTGGATGTTTCCAAAATAGTACGCTTTTTCTTGGTTGCCCAATCAGTGAGATGTTGCTCATTTTTCTGGTTGCCCAATTCCTCCCTGTTTAGATGAGGAAGCGTCCCGGCTTCCTCCACCAACTGAGGGAAATTGCGTTGTAATGTTTCTACATTGATCCATTTTGCCTGTGCTGGTGTGTGTCCTTTTCGACCAACCAAATAGGAGAAGTATGGCTTATGTCGTGTATCCTGTTTCTTGACGTCCAGAACTGTATCTTTGAGCAGAGGAGGTTGAAAATCTGGAATATTATCAACCGGATGATGAATTGTAACAGATTCCTCAAGGAGAGGTGGTTCAAATAATTTGAGATTATTAACATTAAGAACATCGTGGATGCCAAGCTGGGAAGGCAAGTCCAAGCGATATGCATTTTCTCCAATGCGTTCCAGAATAGTATATGGGCCATATCTCAGAGGGTGCAGCTTATGATGCTGGCCCTTGAAGCGTTTCTTGTCCAACAAGAGCCACACACGATCTCCAGGTTGAAAAGACAAGTGTGTTCGCTGCTTGTCATGTCTCTGTTTGGCACGAGCTTGGGCTGCTTGCAAAGCAGCAGTTACTTGAGCTTGGCATTGAGAAATGGAGTGTATAAAATGATGAGCTGATTTTTGTTCCTGTTGTTGATGTGCAGACCCAGAAGGGGTGATTTTCAATGGCATCTCAAAGGGTGCACTTGGTTGAAACCCAAAGCAAACCTCAAAAGGTGAGAAACCAGTTGAGGAGTGTGTTTCTCGATTGTAACTATGTTGAATGATGTGCAAATATGTATCCCACTGTTTTTTTTTGGAAAAGTAGCTGCGAAGTGAGTGAACCAAAGTACGATTGACAACTTCAGTTTGTCCATCTGTTTGTGGGTGGAAAGCAGTGGAGAAACGAAGTTGGCAACCCAACAAAGACCAAAGAGTACGCCAAAAGGTACTGAGAAAGCGAGAATCACGATCTGAAATAATGCTACTTGGCAAACCAAAGTGTGGCCACACATGATGGAAGAAGAGATCCGCGGTTTGAGCAGTAGAAGTAGTCTTATGACAAGGAAGAAATATAGCCATCTTGGAGAAACGACATACCACTACCCAGATAGCATCATGTTTACGAAAAGTAGTAGGAAGGCCACTTAAAAAATCCATGGAAATGGATTCCCAAGGACGAGAGGGAATTGGTAATGGCTGATACAAACCATGCTTACGATTTGAGGGCTTGCTTTGTGAACAAAGAGAACATGCACGAATGAATTTTTCCACTTGATTTGGTAAAGCAGGCCGATAGAAGTGGCGTTGAAGATTGAGAATGGTCTTGGCGGTGCCAAAATGCCCTCCACATGAAGATGCATGTGCTTCACGGATAAGAATGAGACGATCATCAGATTGTGGCACACATAGTTGGTTCACTTTATACAACCAACCATCACGAATGGTATAATCAAGAAAGGGAGTTTGGTTGATGACTGTAGGGTGTTGCAAAGCTTCCCATATCTCACCAAAGACCGGATCTGTTGCATACATATCTTTCCAAGAATCATATGCAGCACAACACACCTCTAGAATGTGTAGGACCTGAGCAGGCGGTCGACTTAACAAATCAGGCATCTTATTACTTGTCCCCTTCTTGTATTTAATCACCAGATGGAATTGTTGGATGTAAGAAGCCCATTTTAAATGGCGTTGCTCTTGAATCTTTCGTTGTGAGTTGATGAAGATTAGCGGATGATGATCTGTATGGAGGATGGTCTCTTTGCCAAGAATGTAATGGCGCCATTGCTTCAAAGCTTTTACTAAACTGTAGAATTCCTTGTCATAGGTGTTGTACATGAGCTTAGCATCTGCAAGTGCCTCAGAATGTTATGCCACAGGGTGGCCTCCCTGTTTAAGAACAGCTCCAATGGCGAATTGAGAGGCATCAGTTTCTATCTCAAATGGTTGATTCATATCTAGCAAGTGAAGAACAGGAGCAGAGCATAAGGCACTCTTGAGTTGAGAAAAATGTTGCTCGGATTCAACATGCCAAATAAACTTTGCTTGATGAGACAACTGGTGCAAAGGGCGAGCCAACTGTGAAAAATGAGAGACAAACTTTCTGTAGAAATTAATACCTCGCATGAAGCTCTTGAGGTCATGTGCAGAGGAAGGGGCTGGCCATTGCGCCAAGGCTTGTACACGAGAGGGATCTCGGCGAACCCCTTTGTTGTCAATAATAAATCCTAAATTTTGAACTGATGTTTGTCCAAAATAGGATTTCTTTTCTTTGACCTGAAGGTGATGTGCTCGCAATAACTCAAGTATTGTGCGAACATGCTAAAGATGGTCTTCCCAAGATTTGCTAAATACTAAAATGTCATCAAGGTAGAAGACCACAAGCTTACACAAATGTGCCCTGAAAACATCATTAATGAATCTCATAAAGGTGGCTGGTGCATTGGTTAGTTCAAATGACATGACCAACCATTCAAATAGCCCAAACTTTGTTTTAAAAGCGGTTTTCCATGTGTCAGCTGCATGCATGTGAACTTAATGGTAGCCTGCAGTTAAATCCATCTTTGTGAAGAAACAAGCCCCGTGTAAATGGTCCGACAAATCCTCAATGAGGGGAAGGGAGTAGCGGTTTTTAACAATGGCTTTATTAAGGGCTCGATAGTCTGTCATGAGGCGCCATTTAGAAGTATCTTTTTTGGGAATAATAAAAGCTGGAGATGGATAGGGCGAGGATGATGTCTGAATATGACCGGATGTCAACAATTCTTCAATTTGGCGTTCAATCTCAGTTTCCTCTCGAGGAGCAAGGTGATAAGATGGGGCATTGGGTAAGGAAGCACCAGGAGTAAGATCAATGTGGTGTTCAACAGAGCGTGCTGGAGGCAGCCCTATGGGTTGGGTGAAGACATTTTCAAATTCATGGAGTAGAGGAGCCATTGAAGGAGGGACTGGATTAGTGGGGTTGTCTGGCTTGACAGGGCGAATCAAGCACAGAGAAACATCTTGGTTTAAATTGACTCTCATAATGGGAGCTTTGCCAATGGAAGGTTGGGTTGATGTGCTAGCTGAGAATGTGAGCACATAGGTGCGCCCATCGTGCTACAAGTGGTATTGGTGATCTGTAGCATGATAAACAGCATGTCGAGCCTCTTGGTATGGGATTCCTAGCAATAAATCAACACAATCTAGAGGAGAAACATCACATACCACAGTATCACAGAAAGGTCCAATAGCAAAGGTGACAGCACAACATTGTGAGATGGTAAGACGAGGACCATCCTTTCTGACCCAACTGAGCTGATACGGGTGGGGGTGAGGAGTGGTGGGGAGGCACAGGCGTGCAACTAAGTCTTGTGACACAAGATTCTTTTGACTCCCATTGACAAGAATAAGCGTGGCCAACTCATGTTTGATTTGACAATTATGGGTAAACAAAGGCGTAACAGAGGTGTTTGTTGCATTAGCAGTAATGAGGATAAGATAGGGGTCCACTTGAGTCGGATTTTCGAGAGAAACAGCTGGAAGTGGGGTAGTGGCCTTTGGTTGTTCGACCTTTGTAAAAAGAGTTTTCTAGGGGCGAAGATTTTTTAATACTCGACAATCTGCAGAAGCATGTGAGTTGGTCTTGTGAAATGTACACCAGGGGGTGCGGTGAGGTGTGGGGGATGAGGCAGAGGTGACATTAGAAGAATCAAAGGAAGATGGACCATTTGTGGCTTGAGGATATCGGATTTGAGTACCCACTTTGCGTTCCATCGCCAGGGCCCGAATAAAGGCCTTGTCTAATGAAGCACTATCAAACAACTCAACTTCACGACGAAGAAGCATTAACAAACCAGAATTAAATTTGATAATTAGTACCCCGTCTGGATCGGATATATGGATTTGAATGCGTAGCTTGCAGAAGACATCAATGTAGGCTTGCACTGATTAATTGGGTAGTTGTCGAAGCTGCAACCATTTGGCAAGGAGATTTTGTAGATATCCTAGAGGATAGAAGCGTTCATGTAAGGCCTCGGAAAAGAGATTCCAAGATGTGATAGGCGTCGATTTGGTCTCGGCTTGTTCTCCAAGTTCCACAAGTAAGGACATATTCTCAAGATGAGTATCCCACCATGTTTGTGCTATGCCTTCCAATTGTAGACTGGCGATCTGAAGTTTCATCTCCTCGTCCATTGTTGGACAGGTTCGAAAATAGTTGGAGAGGCTGCGGATCCAAGAATCAACAGTCTCACCATTCATTTGCCCTGAGAATTTGGGCAGTTGAAAGCGTGCATCAAGCTGCATTGGCCCTGGAGGGCGTTGTTGTTGTTGCACCATAATTATCTCTTGAAGATCCCTAGCTAAATCATTCACTGGCGAGGCTGCAGGGGAGGGCTCTGGCTGTTCTTGACACTCTTGACGGGGCGGCATGATTTTCATCCACTGAATGGAGTGAAATGTATGACCCTTAAAAAAAATTTCTTCGAACAGGTGGATGTCTTCCAAGATCTTACACTCTGATACCAATTGATCTGCTTGCAGATGTGAAAATAAAAATAAACAGAGAACTACAGAACATACTGTAGACACAAAGATTAATTGATCTGCTTGCAGATCTAAAAATTAGAATAATAAACAGAGAACTACAAGACAGACTGTAGACACAAAAGATTGGAATAACGCAGGTCTGCAAACAAATACACTATTTTATTCATGAAGAAGAGATGAGCCTGTTCAAAAACAACGCCATCATTCTCCTTATTGCCAAAAGATAAAAACAAACTGCGTAATTAGATAAAACCCATAGATTTTAGATGTTTCCCTTTTTTTTATTCTTGGATGTTTCCAAAATAGTACGCTTTTTCTTGGTTGCCCAATTAGTGAGATGTTGCTGATTTTTCTGGTTGCCCAAGTATTTGACGCTACAACCTTAGTGTTGTGTGATTTAGTTATATATATACCTACCTTAATAGAAAGGATGTCCTCCACCACGGTCATTTTGAGGTAGCGAGACAATTATTTAAACATGATCCTCATGGAAATTCGTTCTACCATGGATACTCAGTAAGCTATGTTGATTTCATTACTTAAACATGTATAGTGAGGCTCATGTTAGTTCCAGTCTTTGTAGCCTGTCACCAGGGATCAACATGAGCTCTTACTATGTCTGGTTTTGTTACATGTTTTGCACATGATGTTAAACACAAAACATGTCACAAGTGTATTTGTCAGAAGAAGCTTGGAAAAATATTTCCAACGGTATATCACACTACCATAATAGGTTTCTAGATTAGAAGCTATGATTGAAATGAATGAGTGATTCTTGGTTATGCATGTTTTGAGGTTAGTTGCTGCACAAAATGACAAATTTAGTAAAAAATCAGTTTCTAAACGAATCGTAATGAAATTTTCAAAAGTGAAAGAGGTTTTGGTTTACTGCATACCAAATAACAAAAACCTCCTTCAGTTTATGCACTGGTGCTACTATGTGGGAGATATACAGTGATATTTGGAGCCTACATTTAAACAAAGCAAAATTCTCATATTTTTTACTGTTTTAGTCATTTTAGTCCGGGGCCATTTTACAACACATGGAAAGTAATTTTGAGAAACCCAAAAAGGTTTACATTAAGCATGAGCCTTATAACAAAAGTTCTTTCAGTTTATTCACAAGTGTCATGAATTGGGAAATGTGACTAGATCTTTACAACACATTTTCACAGATTTAAAATTTTAGTGATTTTCTGTTTTAGAGATGACTTTGTGGAACATATTGTGAGTGACTGGAAACAAATTTCCCAAATTTGAGAGATTGTTTTCTCAGGAATGATGTTATATACAAAAACCTCTTTTAGTTTTGTAACAAGTGTTATGTTTTAGGAGATACGAGGTCATCTTCAGTACCTACTTTCAGAAATTCAGCCCAAGTTTAATGTAACTGATTCTATTTTGAAGAAAATGGTTAAGCTCAATCCCTTAGTACGAAGATGAGAAAATGTATATATTTTATGAATTTCGTAGTGTGGGGGTTGGATTTTGGTAGAAGGTTGGACTCTTGAGAAAGTAAGGAACTCCATTGTACACTCATATCAACATTTTGGCTAAGGAATTGAGACCAAGGTTTGCAACACTCTTTGGGATCCTTGTGGCATTTGTTTTGGTACAGTGCTTTCTTATGTATTTGTGAATTTACTTACATGTTATGTATGTCATTTTCTCTCTTATTTCTTCTTCGGTAAATCAAACAAGAGTGTAAGTAGAATACATTGAAATTGTAGTGCTCTACTTGAGGTTTGCTTTAGTTTCTTGATGTTTTCAACTGTTTGGAGAGGATCCATGGCTTCTATTGCCCTCTTCAACTCCTCCTATGTATAATCCATCCATCACATTTGATTTAGAGTGCCAAATATAGTTGGCTACCTTGCCCCATTGAGACCTCGCAAGACTGAGCCTCATTCCCTACTCCCAAAATTTGCTTTTTCATAAGAGCCCACAAACACATCATTTTATTTAATCAAACTCCCCTCCACCTATACCTAGCCTAAGATCAATATCAGTCATCTCAAGCCCTTAGTAATCATAATTTGTTGAGATTGACCCAGAGAGAACCCTCCCCTAACCTGGTAGGGCTAGCTACTAGGTTGAGTGTTGTTTGATGTTGGCCCTGGATCTTACCGTTTTCATATTGAGGTAAATCTAGGCACTAACATAGTGGCGACCATACTGGGGAAGAAAATTTTATTTTTTTGTTTTTGTTCTTTGTTTTATAGACTACAAATTGAGTCTAAAGATTAGCTAGGTATCCTTCGAAATTATTTTGCTTTACATTAGTGTAAGTAGATAAAAGCTACTTCAGTCAATCTCCAGTCTAGTCTTATGAACTGAACATCTGACTTGCAAATTGCCCCAGTACATATATCAAGTTAGATCTGATTGCTGATGGTGGATAGTATTCAGACAAATATGAAGGCTAAAATAATCTAGTTGGTGACTCCACTATTCAAAGTCCCAAGTTTCAAAGTGTTGATGGTGGCTTTATTGGCTAAATGAAGGACTTAGATGTTGCTTCTATTTATTCATGGCATTCATGCATCGATTTTTCTAATCTTCCTAGTTTTCCTAATCAATTACCAAAGGATGCATACATTTTGAATAATGGTCCTAAATTTAATGGGGAATATCTGACTTTGACTCTAGAACATATAGAAAATTTTAAAACATTTGTGGAAATTCTTAGAGTTAAAAGGGAAGATGTCTTCATCAGATTGTTCTTTGATTCGTTCCAAGGCAAATATAGAAAATGGATTGAAGGTTTTCCTATCAGATCTATTAAGTCCTTTGTAGATTTTTGGCATATATTTCTTGAAACATGGATCGAGAAAGAAGAATGATTCTAAATAGAGGTGCCCTCTATTCAAGGTTTTAGAGAATGGGAAGCTATGTGCACAGATGATGAGGTAGATGAGAACTTTTCTTCATCTCTTTCTTCTTATCTAAAATCTTGTTGATGTAGCCATGAAGTTAAGCTAAATTTTTTGCAAGAGTTTGCCATCAAAATTGAAGGAGATCTGATTGAATTGGAGACCAAAATACAATCCTAGGATCTGGACTGTTGAGTCCCATTCTTTGGGAACCTTTCTGAATAGAAGGACAAAAGGTAAGGCTGCCTGTGGATATTTGCACTGATAGTTTGCATCTGGAAACATGGATTAAGGAGTTGGGGCAATAAACAAAGTCTGGTTTTTTGATCCTATTGTAATGTACATGGAATTTTTTTCAGTTTGAATGATAGATCAAATTGTCTTTGACATAACTAGACTCATTATGTTCATGTATGGCTATCAACACTTATATTTGTGTCCTGGTTGAAGCACTTTCAAGTAACATCGTTGTCACAATTACTTGATTGATTGATATGGAATTACAACATTACTTGGTATATCAATTTTTCAGCAAAGTGGGTTAGGTTTGTACATAAATAAGCTACCTGAGGTACCATTTCAGTTTCCAGTATTTGTTTATGTACATGTTGCAGTATGTATATGTTTTTGCGTTGGTGTGAGTTGCTTTCGGTTTGCAGTTGTTTGACTCCATTGCCCAATGGAAAAGCCACTATCTACTTTCCATAGATCTGTAGTTCTTGGCACATCCAAAGGGCTGCCATCCCCAATGGAGCCGATGTTAGTTCCAGTCTTCGTAGCCTGTCACCAGGGGTCAACATGAGCTCTTACTATGTCTGGTTTTGTTAGATGTTTTGCGCATGATCTTCAATACAAAACATGTCACAAGTTTGTCCATCAAAAGAAGCTCGGAAAAATATTTCCAATGGTATATCACACTCCCATAACTGGTTTCTAGATTAGAAGGTATGATCAAAATGAATGAGTTATTCTTGGTTATGCATGTTTTGAGGTTAGTTGCTGCACACAATGACAAGTCTAGTACAAAATCAGTTTCTAAAAGAATGGTAAGGAATTTTCAAAAGTGAAAGAGGTTTTTGTTCATCGTCTACAAAAAAATAAAAACCTCCCTCATTTTATCCATGGGTGCTACTATGTGGGAGATATATAGTCATATTTGGAGCCTACATTTAAATAAAGCAAAATTTTCATATTTTTTACTATTTTAGTCATTTTAGTGCGGGGACATTTTACAACAGATGGAAAGTAATTTTGAGAAACTCAAAGATTTTTTTGTTAAGAACAAGTAATATAACAAAAAATTCTTTCATTTTATTCAGAGGTGTTATGAATTGGGAAATTTGACTAGATCTTTACAACTCATTTTCACAGATTTAAATTCTTAATGATTTTATGTTTAGAGATGATGTTGTGGAACATATTGCAAGCAACTAGAAACCAATTTCCCAAATCTGAGAGAGTGTTTCCTCCAACATGATCTTATCTACAAAACCCTCTTTTATTTTTGTAATAGGTGCTATGGTTTAGGAGATATTAGGTCATCTTCAGCACTTATTTTCATAAATTCGACCCAAGTTTAATGTAACTGATTCTATTTTGAAGAAAATGGTTGAGCTCAATCCCTTAGTATGAGGATGAGAAAATTTATATATTTTATGAATTGCATAGCATAGGGGTTGGATTTTGGTAGAAGGTTAGACTCTTGAGGAAGTAAGGAACTTCATTGTACACTCATATCAGCATTTTGGCTAAGGAATTGGGACTAGGGTTTGCAACACTCTTTGTGACTTTGTGGCATTTGTTTTGGTACAGTGATTTATTATGTATTTTTGAATTTACTTATTTTTTATGTATGTCATTTTCTCTCTTAATTCTTCTCAGCTAAATCAAACAAGAGTGTAAGTAGAATACATTGAAATTGCAATGCTCTACTTGTGGCTTGCTTTAGTTTCTTGATGTTTTCAACTGTTTGGAGAGGATCCATGGATTCTCTTGCCCTCTTCAACTCCTCCTCTATCTAATCAATCAATCTCATTTGATTTAGAGTTCCAAATACAGTTACATACCTTGCCCCATTGAGACCTCTACAAGACTGAGCCTCATTCCCTGCACCCAAAATTTTCTTTTTCATTAGAGCCCACAAACACATCATTTTATTCAATCAAACTCCTCTGCACCTATACCTAGCCTATGATCAATAGCTATATCAGTCATATCAAGCCCTTAGTGATCATAATTTGTTGAGATTGACCCAGAGAGAGTCCTCTCCTGACCTGGTAGGGCTAGCTACCAGGTTGAGCGTGGTTTGATGTTGGCCCTGGATCCTACCTTTTTCAGCCTGAGGTAAATCTAGGAATTAATAGCTCACACACTAGCTATAAGCCTAGCTAGTTTATTTTTCAGTGATGGGGAGTTGACAGATATTGATAAACATTGATTAACATTTTTTGTTTAGTTTTAGTAACTATCTACCCTTACCTCAGCCACATCAATCTTATTTGTCACATGATTGAGTTGCGAGTTGAGCTCTACAACCCTATGCAATTTTTAATAGAGAATAATTTTTTCTTTTGATTCTGTAGTGGATTTTACTTGGAATTTTTATTATTATTCTTAGCCCCACCTTGAAGGCTCAAGTGAAAACTGATAAATACTTTTCTGGATTTTTGGATCAAACCCTCCTAGTAAAATTTTAGTTTCCCTTTTTTTTTCTGGGTCTAATATATGTACTTTAGACTTCTTCATAATGTTCATAAGAGTTTTCACTTTCTCTTAAATTCTGTATTGAGTTTCAAACTAAACCGTAGGTCTTCCTCTGAGGGTTTTGGTTGTGGATGTTTGAATTTAAAAAGGTTCAACTAGCTTCGACTTGTTCAAGAATTTATTGGTGTATTTCCCCATGGCAAGATGGAGTTGTTAGGAACCCTAACCCTCCATATTATAAAATTATTTCTTTATCTTAAAAATTATAACTTAATTAATGATTATTGCACCTCCACGATAGGGTGTCATGTAGGAACTTCATCCCTCTTTTCAAAAGTAACTGTGAAGCGAATTGTTACTAAATTTACATTTATCTTTACTCATGGTCTTGTTATGCACCTGTACTAATAGTGTAACCCCTTATTATTATTAGTACAGCCCACTTATTATATTGATGTACCCATGTAGTGCCCATATTGTTACTATTGTGCCCCATAGAAGCCAACTATTGTTATTATTGAGCCCTTACATTATTATTGTTATGTCGGCTCTGATTATGTTATGACCCCTTACACTCCTATATATAGAAAGGAGGTATTTTCATTTGTATCATCCAAGAATTCTTCATTTATGTAATACAAAGGAGGTTTCTCGCTTGAAGAGGCTGAATTCTAAGGCGTTGATCTATCTTCTCTATCTTTTCTTAAGCTGGTTTCATAACATTTGGTATCAGAGCTTTGGATTCTAGGGTTTCACTGCTCCAAACAGGTCATCGGGGAATTTTCGCTATAATTTTTTTTCTATGACATTTCAAAAGTTGAAAACAAAACCCATTTGAGAAGACATCCCGCTAAATCACTGATCCAAATTTTAGAGATTTTTTCTCTATATTGGCGGAGATATGATCTAGGGAAGTTGGTCGTTTTGCAAACTCCTGAATTACATTCCAAATAGGTGACCTGGGAAAAATCGTCATAACTTTCTCTCTGAGCATCAGATTGAAATTTTGTAAGAAGGTATAGAAAGAGGACGGACTGTAGTTTCTTATATATATTTTTCAGTACAAAAGGTCGAAATAATGACACGCGGCACTTCATACAAGTTCACTCTTCTGGAAAGGTCTATAATCAGGTCATCTTGGGAGATTGTGCATAACGCTTTCTTGGAGAATCCAATTCGGATCAGACTGGTGGCATTGGAAATAGGACACAGAGGGCTACTAGAGTTCGCAATTTTAGAATTTAAAGATCCGAAAGTACAGAGTTACAGTCGTTTCAAGACTGAGTTCCTAAAATCAAGAAAAAGTGAGATGAGGAAGTTTGATGGCAAGGATCCGGTAAATTGGATACTTCAGATGGAGAAATATTTTTATCTACATGGTGTACCGCTATTACAAAAGGTATGTATTGCATCTTCATATTTAGAACTGGATTAATTTTTATGGTATGAAGGGCTTTTTTCTCGTAAACGACTTGTTACGTGGTCAATTTTCACGAAGGAAATGATAGCACATTATGAGGATAAAAAGAGAAACACCTTCTTTAGAGCAACAACAAAACAATTGGAAAGAGTAAAAGGGCTTTGTGACATAGTGGAAAGTAAAATTATGGAAACAAGGAAGCATACCCCTCACAACTATAAAGATGGAAGTGTTGTTTCTCCTAGCCTTCCACAACCT